>JAQQZR010000035.1:3989949-4014465 GCA_030068235.1 Notoglanidium macrostoma | reverse complement strand
AGAGTAGCCAGTTGACCTAATCTGCATGTCTTTGGACTGCGGGAGGAAACCGGAGCACCCGGAGGAAACCCACGCATTCACTGGGAGAACATGCAAACTCCACACAGAAAGGCACCCTGGGTGACCCGGGGATCGAACCCAGGACCTTCATGACATATAATTCTAGTTAACTCCATTTCAGTTCTGATTTATAACACTAGAAAATGGAGAAAAGTTTAAGGGGGTGAATAATCACAAGGCACTGTATTCCTTTGTAGTATTACTTTGTCAAATTCCTATGTACCTAACTCATGACAGACACAGACTATTTTTCTCAGGGTTCAGAAATGACGACGGTATTTACAGTGCAGTTAAATACAAACCAGACACGAGGATTTCTACCACATGTTTTTTTCTTTCAAATGTTTCACCAAGACTACTTCGGCTAATTTTCTCTGTCAGTTTTCTAGATGACTTTTAGGGCACGGACACGACAATAAAGTTTGGCTCTCTGACTTTAAGCATGAGAATTTGGAGTGAGAATAAGAAGTGCCGGAGAATTAAAGGTGTCTGGCTCAATTAGGGTTTTATGGTGAATGAGATTTTGATTAAAATAGTAAGAGAGAGAAAGTACACTCTGAACATTCGAACCCAGCCATATGAAATGCGTAACCAGAAATAACTGAGGAAATTAATATGACATTGCTGCCAGGAAAAAAAAAAAAAGATTTCTTTTTTTTTAATATGAGGGGGAAAAGGAGCAAAGTGTCAATTTTCTGTAAGACAAAGCAACATTAAAACTGTCATAAGTAATTGAATGAGAGTTAATACAGAGAAAGGGGCTAAAGATATTAAGTCTATAATGTAACCAGGCTTATGATTAACATCAGAGATTTATGCCAAGACTGTACAGTCCATCATAATGCAACCGAGCTCAGCTCACGCCTTCAATTTTGGCAAGGAAAAGTGCAGGGCTAAATTGAAAAACAGGGCCTGACCTTCATCCTACACCTCTCTCCCACCTCACTTCACCTCTGGAAGGGTATCCGAATCACAGGCGAAAGAGTCAAGCGATTGTGTTGTTGCCATGGGGGCTTCGCCGTTTCCATGTTGTTCCTACATGTGGGTAAATGTCATAGCCGAAGTGCACTTATGACATTCGTTCTACTGTGACATTTCGAGTTCACACACACGCAAACACACAAACGCGGAGTCAAGAGTCACACAATATCTTCAAAAGTTGCAGAAAGCTCTGATCAAAACTCCTATTATAGCACTGATTGCTTGTGCTGACTTCTGCGACCTTTCTGTTACCCTTTCGTGCAAGCTCTATTGCTTCACTCAGACAGACACGGAGTGCATCCTCTCATCCCCCTGACTTTAATACTCTGACCAGGTACCTCTCAAATCCAGATCAGTAAGAAGGTATTGAAGTTGAGGACACCACAGGCTGAAGGTCTCGCTGATGCTTAAGACTGGGTCAGGATTGCTGGAACATTGGTTATTGTGTCTGTGAGAACTAAAGGAAGTGGGCAGTCGAGTGCATCAAGCTCGGCTTAACTACTTCCTGTAGTGCTTTTTGTATTAGGGAAGGAAAACTATTGGTTATTGGATGGACACGAGGGATTAGGAACATAACTGAAGACAAATACTTTATTTGGAACGAACAGATAACGCCTTCCTGGCATGGCCGAAGTGCCACCTATGGGTTTCCTTCAGTGCTTTCCTGCGTTTTTTTTTTTTTTAGGCCCCTCCCACTTTGGAGCAACGTAATGTTTAATATTTAATGTTGTACGCCATCATTCAACAGAAACATTAAGGGGAAGGCTTTCTTTTTCCAGGAAGACCTACACACAAGATCGGTTTAATTAAACAAACGTATTACCTTAAATTTCTGGAGAAGGAAGCTGCTCCACTACTTCATCAACCAGGGAACGCACAATAAACAATTGTGGAAAGCAAAGCGCAGCTCCTCTCTGGGGGAAAAAAAAAAAAAAAAGTAATTAGATAAAGGATGGGTGTGTTGATTGCGCAACAGTTCCAGGTCTGTCTTTGCTGCAAATGTGTTTGAGATTGCAAAAAGTCATTAATTTAGAGAACCGTCATGGAGCGTTCCGGAGGCACAGCGAAGAGAACGATATCAGTCAAATCATTTTACGGGAAAATATGTTCGCTATGCGAGGAGTGGAAGGCAATAAGAATGATATTAAATTTTGTCTTTTCATTCTGGTCATTTCAAGCAGAAGAAAGGCCAGTGAAATTGATCAAAGTAAAGGCTAAGGAAGATAATTATAGAGTTTAGCTACATATCCTTTCACAGCCATCTTCCGCCCGCCATTTTAACCAGAGGTTTGCACCATAAAGCACTCGTTAATAGTTAGCTAACGAAATAAATTAGTAGTTAATACTTTTTCCAAACCGGACTGACTTCAAATAAAACACCCCAATCATTAGTATGTCCGTGCGCGTCCCAGTGTACACGTCTACGTGGTTGTGTCTGTGGTGCACTATTAATCTGTCAGCGTCCTCAGGGAAGTGGGCGAGGAGCTGCCTGGGTGACTTTAGGTCCTCCTCGTATTAGTCCACGATTCATCACAGAGTCTCATCGATCCGCCAGATTGCTCGTCGACGCATTCAGCAGAGCGCTTGTCCGCTAATTCCAGTCGGCCGCTGCTCCTTTCTTTCTTATCATTCATGCCATCGGAGTTTCATTTAAAAAATGTAGAAAGGTCAGCTGCTCTAAGCAAGACGGACGACGGGATCGATTGACGCCAGACCGATGTTAAACAGTTTACTATAGAAGGTAATGCTTTAGCGCAGCTCAACGGGATTCGACAAGACCACCCTGGATTTGGTTAAAATGGACTGTGAAATAGGGTGCGATTGAAAAGGCATACTCAAAGTCAACCCCACCCAACAGCAGTATGTTAAGAACCTGAATATTTCCAGTATACTCGAGCTGAATTTCACAAGAATGCAACCAGAGACAGCTTTGCGGTGTACTGCATCCCACAGCGCAACACAGCTATTCCAGTTTTAAACAGCACTAAAGGATTTCAGATGTGTTTCTGTGCGGATGTTCCTCGTTTCAGGACATGCGGACACAAACGTGATTAATTCGTCGTCATGTTTATTTTGCATACAGATGTATGAAAAGGTTCGGGCATCCCTGGCCAGTTCATTTTTCACGTAGTAAACACCATTCCTGCAGTGAACTATTTAATAGAAAGAAAGGTTTTAAATTTAAATGTTAATGCACTATTACTTTACATTTCATAAACTTAAAAATAAGAAAAACAGTAATTGAGGCAGAAGTATGGATACCCTCCTAAGACAATACTTACTAACAGACCCTTTGGCGGAGATCACAGCTTGGATTGTTTGTAGCCAACTGAGTAGATCAGTTCTTGTTTTAGAGATTTCCAACCACTGTTCCTTGAAGAACGTTTCTAGTTTGGATGCGCAGCAGGTTTAAGGACGACCAACAGATTTTCAGTGACGTTTAAGTCGGGGAACTGTAAGACTATTCCAAAAGCTTCAGTGGACATTTCTTGAAGTAGTTCACGCTGAATTTTAAGGTTTGTTTTGCATCATTTTACTCTTTTCAGCTACTGATATTTGGCGAATCCATTCTTCCATGTACCTGTGCGATGTTTCCTGTCCCACTGGTTGCCACACAACCCTGAAACATGATCGATACACAACTATACCTACAGTTGGATTTCTTTTTTTCCCATCAAATGGTAAATCCAACCCCTCCCGAACATACGTTTGGTGATTGCAGCCAAAAAGTTCCGTTTTTATTATATAACTTATCTAGATATTGTTTTTTTTTAGCCTACGGGCAGGTCCACCTGAAAGTTTTCTTGGTCTTCCCAGTCTTACCTTGAACTTCCACAGTTCCTCTTAACTGCTACTTCTTAATGACATTTCAGACAGCGGAAATTATGAGCTAGAAGCACTTTGATAGCTTTTTATAGCCTTCATTTTCAGATCCTCAGTCAGCTGCTTCGAGGAGCCCACGGTTGGTGATTGTTAGCGCAAGGTTTGAGAGGAGTCAGAAAATTTATTATGCTCTGACGACTATACTTAATGACTATTCTTGACCTGAGTAAAGAGTCCTAATGAGTCATTGAAGGCATAAAAAGTTCTGAGTTCGGAGACTTTACGACTAAAAGGGGGCCCAAGCCTATGCACACAAGATTATTATGATGGCGTCGCAGATTTTAGGCTGAGAGATACTTCTTGAAGACACGATGAAATATCAACTGGTAAATGTATTAAGACAATTTTCTTTTCCTTTTGGGCTAGAAGCCAGAATCCCCGTTCATCAAAACCAAAAATGAAGCTTGTTTTATGACAGATTTGCCCGTAGACAACTATAATGCCATTGTTTTCACCTACGTCGTACATAGATCACAAAATATATTTAAGATGTAAGCATCGAGCTACGATGACGACTTGGAGGCAACGAGCTTAGACTAACCCTCCGCTTTATTGCTTCTAGGATCCAAAAAAAAAGCTGCTTACACTAAAAAGAATAGAGGCGGAGACGCATCTGTCACCCTCTCCAAAGACCCCGTTGCCCCCTGACTCGGCCAAGTCTCTGTCTTTCTTAGGCCGATTGGCCAAATTCATCTATAGACAAGGTGATGAGAAAAGAAAGCACGGAAGGAGAAGGAGGGGGGGGAGAAGAAATATCCCATTAAGTCGAGGAAATTGGTACATGCTGTGCCACGGCACAATCCAATCACCTTCCCCATCTCTGCGGCTCACTGTACCCGACACTTTTTCTGCTCAGGGAAAGGAGTCTTCTGCAACTTTTGTTTTTAGATGCACCATTACTGAGCAGAGGACAAGGCTGTGTGTCTGAATGTGTGAAAAACAGAGAGAAAGGAAGAGGGGGTGGATGTAGATACCTATGATCAGTGAGTGCTCAGGTGTGTGTGAGGGAGAGTGTGTGTTTGAGAGGACTCATTATTCTGAGTTATTGGTGGCATGATGTTTAATCAGATATACTCAAGAGGGTTTAGTGATGCAGGAGCTACAACGCAACAATCTCTTAACACATGATCTGACGCACGTTCTCACCGCTGCAAATGACTAAAGTTTCTGGCTTTCTGCGTGATAAAGTATGTAAGCAGTGTCAGAAATCAATAAAACATGACCGGGACGCTGTTATAGGATAATAATAAATTATAGAGCACTGTGATGCCACCTGAAGTGGATTATTTTCCTATACCAGAACAACCCAAAGTGCTTTGTTCCTCTTATACTACAGCAGCATGGCAACACGTGCAATTGTTTATTTATTAACGTGCAACACGATGTCCTCTTTACCCGTTTGAAGGGATGTTCAATGTTACGGAACGTCCGGACGACAAGGTAGTCGCTAAACATCCAGCATCACTCTGGAAATGAATAATAACAAAAATAATACTAATAATACTAATAACGTAAATATAAACTGACATCGGAGGCCTTTTCCATGCATGCTCAAAAAATATCACTTTTCTTCATTAAATCCCTTTTTATTATTAGCTTTAGATCATGTAAATAACAGTGAATTGGCTGTTAATAATGAACTGATAACACATTCGGATGAGTGTGTAGTCATTTGAACAATTTGAAAAATAACACGGTGATCTGGAATGTGCAAAGTTAACTGTGAAAAAATTTTAGTGTTAAGACATTAATATGATAAGAATTTTCTAAAATATGGAAGTGTGGTATGGAGAGTGTGTGTGTGTGTGTGTGAAAACATCTGAGCAAGTGTGTTACTTTAGAATTTTAAAGAGCCCCAAAGGACACACGAGTGACACACACTTCTAACCCCCACCACGTCGTAGCGCCTCTGAAAATTCAGATGCACTCACAGCGGCGCTTTCGGCTAGTATTCCTCAACATACCCGCACACTGACTGACACACACACACACAAACACAAAAGCCACAGATGGTTGATTAAAACTAGCATGAAGTCTACAGGATCACAATGTGCAAGGCTATTATTTCTCTCTCTGGCCTTTGGCTCTGGGCGTCACGAACACAGATGTGTTAATTACACACCAAAGATCAGCAATTATCCACTAGGCAAGGGAAGGAGAAAAGCAATCACATTTTAACCACAGGTTGCATGGAGATGACATCAACAGCCCCGCTTTACCAGCACAGCTGAAAGTGACATCTCCAGAAGACCTCATCATACGTGCCAGCATTTACTCGACGTGAACGTTAGCCGTCAGCCCGCCGTTCGGGGCCTCAAGTCGAACGGCCTGTTCAATAGTCTGAAATTGCATGCTGCAGAGAGCTGCAAACTACCACAAAAAAGCAAACTTGGCTAATGAACAAAAGCCGATGATCCCATTTGCTTAATGCTAACTGACCTCTAGTAGATTTGATTCATTAGTACAGATTTTGGCCGAAACACTCCTTTTAAAGGAGCATGTTCATTCGGAGCCTACATTGGAATAATAATGGTGCATATAAATAAAATAAAAAAACCTTAAAAAGCGCTATCATCCTTGATTCTGTCTTTTTAAAAAAAAAAAAAAAAAAAAAAAAAAAAAAAAAAAGAAAAAACGGAGCCAAGCTCTAATGGATGGTTATATCGATTCCAGAGGACTAGTTTTGCTGGCGGGTGTGTGGGTGTTCACAATGGATGACAGACCCTGTCACTTTCAGCCCATCACCTTGATGATAAGTCCATCCTGATCACATTTCACAACCAGCACCGATATACGTTAGCAGACTTTATGGACTGTTGTTCAGGGAAAACTGTCACTCCTTGAGGGATTGAAATTCTGCTTAAATGGAATTCTGGAGGTGCTGGATAGATGACACACAGCACACAGACAAGATGGAAAGTAAGTCTCACTGAGCTCTCTTGCGCTCTTCCTGCCCATTCCACTTGTAAAAAAAAAAAAAGGTTCCTCCACAAGGTTGGCGTCAACGTTCACGGCATCTTTTACTGCCTTCAGCTGGACACCCTTTACAGAGGAACCGTCTCCCACTGTGTTGGATCCCGTAGCGACGCCATTCTTACCGCTGTGCCTCGGCCTGCGGTAGCGCTTCTCTTAAGTGTGTGATTGTGTGGGGAACATACAGTGTGTGTGTGTGTGTGTGTGTGGCATATGAGTGGAACACAGAGGAAAGCCTGTATAAGATGATGCTGATTGTTGTATAAAATACAAGCTGGTTATGAACAAATCCATTCATAAATCAGCGCAGGACAAAATCATACACCGGAAATGTGGTACTCATGGTGAGGTCAGAAACCTTTTTGTACTCTACAAAAAAAAAAAAAAAAAAAAAAATACCATGAGTGATGTCCATCAAATCATACAGCTGTAATTTGAAAATACTTAGTCAATTACACACAGATGTAAATTAAATTGAGCGAGGAAGAGCTAATCTGCGCTCAAGGCTCTATCGAATAGCAATGAGAAGTTACAGAAGACTGCCTTCATTCATATAGGATCTCGGAGTCGGAGTCAGAAAAAGGTTCATGGAAAATGAGTTTAAACAATCTTTTCCTTACCATAAATGTAGTCCTCCAGCCAAGACGCGTGATGTTTAGAACTGCTTTCCAATGAAATTCATTTATCTTCTCTGCAGAATCAGAATATGGGCACATTCCTCCGTCTACCCGTAGCAGCTGACAGCTAAATGATCAAATATGTTCCGTTGGCTGCATATCTTCCCTCCTTTCCAGTAGGAAAAAGCAAAACTGTTCCTAATACGTTGAGTGTTACTTGATTGATACGTTCTGTATGTGAAAGTGTTTAAATGGATCGTTTCGAAAATTGAGCGTTATTTGTGGGCCGAGAACTGTGACGTCCCCCGGGAACAGCAGAACGTTCTGCCAGCTACCGTACTCGCCTCTCAGCCAACCGCTCATCAGCACTCACCTGTATCTAATTTACTAATCACCTCTTCGTCGTAAAGGCCTCTCGGGGTAGTTTGTTCGTTGCTAAACGTTGCCTGACGTTTTGGATTGTTGCCCTGAGCCTTTTTTTTTTTTTTTTTTTTTTATAATTTATATAAATAAAACTCATTATCTATCAACCTGTGTAAATCTCTGTACAATAGCATGTGATGTAATGCCTAATATTTAACATGATTGAGCCACGTATAATAGAGAGAGTTACAGAAAGGTTCGAATTTAACAATTCCTAATTGAATTTGTAGTATTAGCATGGAATGATCTTTTTTCACACAAAAATAATATGCAGACAGACGCACATGCTGGCAACCCTGTTGTGGCAAGTAATCGGCAGTTATGCAAAGTAATTTTTAGAGAAGGATGTTTCCTCAGCGCATGAATTTTGTTTGCTCATGGGCGAGTATTTTGCGGTTAAACCGTAAGCTAATAAGGAGCGCGTCAACACACGTTTACAAACGCAGAGTGAGTCACGTGGCAAATACAACAGGCCGACAAACATGGATTAAGCATGCTTCTTTTGATAGAGAGGAATAAAACCGGTCTATTCCTAGCACGTAGTCTCCTCCAAAAGTATTGGAACGCCAAGGCCAGTAATTTCTGTTTTCGCTCTGCAGTGAAGACGTTTGGTTTTGAGATCAAAAGATGAATATTAGACGGTAGATCAGGATTTCAGCTCTGATATTTACATCTGGATGTGTTACTCAGCACGAGGCCAAACAGTGTCTTTTGAGCTTTTGAACTTTTTAAATTTATGCGTGACGCTAAACTGGTGGCTAAATGCCACCTTGGCCTGAATGTGTCCGAACTGATTTATGATATTTAATGGGCAAAGCTTATATTTAAGTTTTCATATATTTAGTAGGTAAACCTTAATAGGCAAACCAGTGTTTAAGAGAAAACATTTCATGTTTATAACTCTAAAATAATAAAAAATGAAATGCCTAGTAAAAGCTATGCAAAGGTCAGATTTCATAGTATACTGATATCTGAGCCTATAAAAGACAAGAATATTAATTACAGCCTTACAACACCAGGCTTTATAAATCACCCATAGTTACAATAAGACAGATTCTCGTTAATTTGACGCCAATCAGGGCCAATCAACTTTTACATGCCTCAAAAATGTAGCATCACATACGCTATGAAAATGCTACCAGTTCTTATTTACCGCCAAATATAACAGTACAATCGACCACTGTCCATTCATGCTTGCCTAAAAAAATAATTAGAGGGGAAATTTGCTTTTTAGTGACTCTTTCTTTTGCTACCTATGGAGCTCGGTGGTTGGAGGTTGAGGTCATTTCCTGTTTGGCACTAGCTTGCTGACTCATGCTCAGGAAGAAGTGATGCCCATGTAGAGTGGGCATGCCAATCCCACAGTACCGCTCAAGCCCAAAGCGAATCTTGTGTCATTTTCCCCCCCTGACTGTGCCAAGTTTATTTTTAAGTCCAACAGGGCTTCAGTAAAGGAGAATGGGAAGGACTTTCGCCTTGGTTCTTTTTTTCCCCCCTCTACCTTTCTTTCTTTCTTTCCCTTAGGCTGTCTTTCTCACTACATCATTCTGTCCTATTACGCTTTCACCTTAAACAGTTGATTAAAGTCCTTGCTTGTCTTTTCCACTTGAGTCAATATCACAAAGGCTTAAAAGTTGCAGGAGTCAGGGGAAGCATTTATTTATTAATTTCTTGTCGGGCTTTGATCACTAGCCATATCCATCCATCTATCCACCATCTGTACTCGTGGTCAGGGTCGTGAGGAGCCAGTCCCAGCTGACTCTGGGCGAGATGCGGCGTGCCGTACCTACTGACGCACCGTAAAACACGAGAACTTCTTACGTAATGTTTAAAGAAAGTGGAGTGTTTCGGCTCATTTGATTGCCTCAACTTAATTTACAAGTGCCTCTTGGACTAATTAGCGTAAATTATATGTGTTAATTAAGTTAGAGTGACCGAGACGGCCCCGGGCGATCGTGTCTGTGAGAAATCACGTAATGCACAGCACCTGTAACGTGAGTGGTCCAATGAAAACAGCATGAAATAAAATCCATCCGTTGGATTGGAAACACCATGGACTGATGTTCTGAATTAGTTTACTTTAAAGACACTCTGAAAGCTGCTACAAAATCAAGTTATGACTTTAACACACATACAGTAGTGACCAGCACTAATTAACCGCTGCGGCTGGCCTATCGGAAGGGACCGAAACCATTCCCGCGCCTATCGATTCACAGGAGTGGCTGTGAAATTGAACTGTCAGGTGTTCCATAGGCCACTGATATGATATCGATTCCGCTCTGTTTTCAAAGAGCCTCAGCAACGAGGCCTTTATAATCTCAGGAGGCACTACCGGTGGCTGTAAGCAACGGCTCCGAGCCCATTCAAAGTGTCACCTCGAGTAATTTTGAATTAGATGTTGGGGAGATAAGAGGATTGTGTGTGCTTGTGCGTGTGAGCAATCATTCATTTCAGATGTTTCAGTCATCGCTCTGGTGTCCTGTGTGACCTGACCAATTGTTTGTCCCTTTTTCCCCTCCCTGTCTCTCTCTATCTATCAATTAGTGAGGCAAGCTAGCACACGCAGGACTAAAAGCACACTGCGTTTGTTAATAATGGCAATGGATTAAAGAACACATTAACAACCTCCAGCCTTTCATCAACAAGAAGGGAAGGTAAGGGGACGGAACTGTGATTATGGCATCGTCGTGCCCTTGTCTATCCACTTTTTTATTGCCTTACTGTATACCGTTTCATTACATTTTGATGTGCACGCCTCACACCTCTGATCGCCACCCGTCAGTACCATCATGTGTCATTTACGCTGCTGATCTGCTCAGGAGCAGTGAATTCAAGCCCCGAATTGCCATAATGTCATAATTTTTTTTTGAAAACGAGAGGTTGAGGAGGCCCCCGTTCTCACTCCTGACCCCTTATAACGAGCTCTCTTTCATATAGATGTTCATACTTCAGAGCGGCACCAAATGAAAGAAGAGAAAGTGTGTTTAGTTATACGACTAACTGGTCAGTATGCACAATAAAATTCTAAAAAATGTCCTGCAGACTTTTCCAGCATGGAAGGATCTAGAAGAAGGTCAAGCCAATGCTTTACTCAAATGGTGAGTCATATTATATTAATAAAGGGTTCAAGATGGCGCTGTATTAACAATGACCAAATAAAACGCTACACATGGTAACACAAAAGCCCATGACCTCCGACCAAAAATTATGGATGTGAGGACAAAGCCAGTAAACATTTGGGACATGTACTCTTACCGTGACTACGTCCCATGCGGTGCAGTTTATGAGTAATGTGGCCTCTATGAAGGGTATTGTATTAACTGAAGTTTCTGGTCAGAGAAAAAAATAAACGTAATTGCGTGTATTTTGCCAGTTAAGACCACAAGGTCGTTTCCTATCCACAATTAATTTCTCAGCTGGAAGCGATCTCTCATTGTCTTTAGATGCTGTCGGTTTATATATATCTGTGATCATGGACGAGTGGTCCTTACATTGGGCTTCAGAAACCAGCCATAATTAGAATGTGACATTGGAATCAACCAAGCATGTTTTGATTTGCCACAAATGGATCCACTTCGTGAGACACATGACTTGGTTTGTGTCTTTGCTTTATCGTTGCTATTATTTTTCTACACCAATACACCCTTACTGCTTCTATCTCAAGCTAAACACATATAAAAACCTAATATTTTATGTACATCTATTTCCATGGCACGTCACTCCAGGGAATCATCCATCCTGCGTATTGTGTTTATCTGCACATATCTGGATGCCTGACAGCCACGTAGCTGCACATATCGGTGTTGCATGAGTGTATCTGTGTGGCGCTGTCTTCAGCAGACTCGGAAACCTAGACACGAATAACGGTGTGCTGATCTGATATGTTATGTCGCACTGTGTCGTGCTATGTTCGTGTTCCATAATCATTCTGGCTACAAATATGACGCCCTAAGCAGCTCCGATACTCAACTATTACAACCTCAACCTGCTGAATTAGTATGACAGCAGCAGTATTTTCCACGGCGCCCTCGCTCTGTCTACCTTTATCATTTGTGCGCAGACACACTCTTGTCCTATTCCTAGTCCCTCCTGTGGCCTATTTAATGGTAAGAAACTGGAAATATAGGAAAGAAAGTCCTTCTTCATTAAAACTACAAACACGCACGATGGTTCAGTCTCGTTCACCAAAAAGCGTCGTTGTTTATTGCTGCCGAGACTAAAAGATTGGATGTTTCCTCCTGTCCTTTCGAATGTGTTGTAGAATTCCCTGCCGGGCCAGGAAATGGCCAAAACCAATAAAAAATAAAAACAAAAAAGGATTTATAACGAATATTAAAAGGAAAACAATAAGGCAGCATTATGATAAGCAATGAGATCTATAAAACTTTGGTTATACTTTCTGGAATATATACTTGAAATGTCATGTCTTAGACAAAATCATAAATAATTAAAAAAAATAAAGCATATTGCCACTTGAAACCAGGACAGTTGGCCGGACAGTATTTGTACAGGAAGTTTTAGAGGTTTGGCACCACAATTGTTTATTGTGACAGAAATCTCCATTTATGAATAGAACAGGGCTGAGAGGAAAACCCATAAATCAGGGGAAGAATGAAAAATTAGGAGAGTAAAAATGAACCAGAGAGAGTGAGAAAGGGAAAAAGGAGGAGACGATGTTGGATATATGGAATTGTGAGGCGGCCTGAAATATATTGTTCCAAACCGAAAGCCACACTTTCAGGATCATCTGCCAAAACCACCTCCTTCTTTCACTCTTTGCCCAATGAACCCACATATATGACATGATCAACGGTATGTACGCCACATGCACACCCACGCACACGCACGGCTGGTGACGCTGCCGCACCCTGCGGTCGACGTCCAGGAGTCTATTTCAAGTCCACTCAATCACTGCCACTAATTCTTTCTATAGCTTCTCCGTTTTTTCTTCCTCCTTCCCTTTTCTTCTGTTGTTTCTTTAACCCTGTTCTGCTCTAGAAATCTAAGGCATACATCTTTCATTGCGCCTTATTAATACCTGATTTAATTTCCACCAGGAAGAAGAAAAAAAAAAAAAATCTAATATTTTACAGGTTCATTATATCGCACCCACCGGACGAGTGAAAATTACTAACAAATCTTAGTCACTTCTACCGAGCTCAGAGGGTCGCTCTATTTATTAGTGAGATTAATCTTGAATATAAGTAATAAGGACTCTTATGAATCATTATCCATATTCATAATTAGTTCCCTGAGTAACTGGTGAACCCAAATCATGAATATCCTCCACACACACACAACCGGTCTCAAATATCTGTGTGTCCTTTTTAAAAATGTTTTGGCTGGAGCTGTGCTTCTCAGTAGGGTAAAAATGCAGCAAAATCCATATGAACAGTGTCCATTTTTTAATTTTCTTTACAAGCGATTGTGCGATGCCAGCTGCACGTTCGCTTTTGCCAAGCCGACCAGATTGTGCTTGGAGTAAAAAGTCCACATCTGAGCGGCGAGGCGAGGCCGTCCATCCTTTTGGAGTTTATTAGAGAAATCTCCGGTAAGTCACACAAGCACGAGTTAGTGTTCCAAGAACACGGGGCAGTGTTAACTCTTCATCGTGATTGCAGCGGAACTCCCCTGATTGTTTTTGACGTGCACGTGCGTATTGATTGCATTCTGACAGCTGGTTCCAGAGTTCCTCTGGGGACAACATAAAACGAACAAAACATATTGGCTGCTGGGATTTTTCCTTCGCAGCTCTTTTTTGTTGGAATCCCAAACGTTTCTATTTGGGCAGAACAGTTAGCGAACCTCAGCCCCTACCATCTGTCTTCAAAAAAGCAAATCTGTAAGCATGGCCACAGCCAAGGAGATATAATAATAAACAAGTGGAGAAGAAACAGCACCGAGCATTCTGAAGACAGATCCGGAGACGCACGGAACAGGGCGAGTGGAAGGCGTAAAAATAGGTAGATTAATGCTGAGAGAGAGACGGGCCGGAGTTCTTGGCCACGGGGTGAGCTGAGGGAAATTGTGCGTGGCTGATTCTCTAGAAACCACAATGCGGAGAGCAGTGGCAGGAGAGACGAGCAGCGAGCGGCAGACAGAGTTTATTTATGAAGCGAGAGAGCGAGGAAGATGTGGCTTAGTTACCAGACTGAAGCAAAATAGAGAATGACATGTGGCCAATATTACCCTTATAATCTGTTTAATTAACAATAGAGTTAGTTATCAAAGCAAAGGAGAGAGATTTAAAAATAGCCTTTTTACAGTGAACTTCTTTCAACAAGCTTATTTCATTTAAAGTACCACTACTGAAGTTTAAAAGCTTGATGAAACATTTGTGTCTATTCGTAGAGCGAAACAGCCGTGCAGTATTTTAACCTTTGATTATTTGGTCCTGAAGGACAAAATGAACAAGACAAAGAAATTTGTTTAATAAATCATTCAGGGATTTAGGTTTTAAGGCTGTTTCCTTCGATTGTTATAAGTAACGAAAATAACACCAACAATATTGCTTCTTTTTTTTTTCCTGTTCTCCTCATTCAGAAACCATGGGGGACACAGACTTATGCACCGAGCTGTATATACAGTACGTATAACTACACACAGGCATCTAGAGACCGATTTAATCAAGAACATTTTACTCTGAATTCTTTTTTCAGGCTTATTGTTGTAACTGTCAGCATAACTCAGGCACTACAGGACTGTATCATAACTTACTAACATATCTGGTCATGTTTTCCAGGCCTACTCCCAGTATAAATAAATACGCAACGACAGTAAATAGAAATGGAAAAGGAAGAAGAAACGCGATGTGCCAGATCCCACTGTAGGCCAAAGGTTATCGGCACTGTGCGGACACAGCACTTACGAGAGGCGAACAAAGTGGATGTGCCGTCTTTTTTTTTTATTATTATTATTATTATTATTTTTTAAAAGTGTTAAAAAGAAACTGCTCTGGCTCTCATCATGAAATTATATCTGTCTCCACAGTCATAGAAAAGCGATTCTAATTTATGCTGCGATACGCTTTCCATATATCCACATTATACAGATAATGTATATGAACTTTAGAGGCATTTTAAAGCAATACTGGAATGGGAGGTGGATGAAAAATAGAGAAAAGGAGAACAGAGAGAGATGGTAAAACCTTTAAAATGGGTGAGAGAGCAGGAAACGCCCGCTAATCTTATCTTGGCAGAGGGGTCAGAGGTTATCGCTTCTGTACGGAGAGTAACTTAGCAACTACTTCGTGATGCATCGGCCTCCTCAGCGGTGAAGTATGGATGGACCGCCAGAAAAGAGAGTCTCAGGATGTTATTCCACGTCGTTCCTGTTTTGCTCATTAGGGATCAATATCTACATTCGGATTCCTGCTTGGTGGCGATGTGCCTGTTGGTCCATTGTTCTAAGAAGTATGGCTAATGGCCATAAATAAGCTCCAACATATGCTTCCTCCAAGACAGGTCAATCCATTTTCAAGAGCTCGTAAACGGTCATAACTGGTTACTGGATTAACGGTACGCTATCTCCACCAACCAGAGAACATGGCCGATTTTAATCCGGCTGCGGAATCAGCAGGATTTGATCTTCTGGCCATAGGCAGAACACGTTTCCGTTTCACCGCTCAGGAGCTGGAGACTGAACTTCTGGATAAATGAGGAACCCCAGCCTTCTCACGTCTCCACCTTGTATTACAAGGCTTCACTTTGTTCCTCTCAGCCGATGTTTTTGAATCTGAGTAGAACTGAGAGCGGAGAGCGGCAATTGCTTCGCTTTTTGTATGAGGTCACTCCGAGAGGATTCATGGTTCTTAAAGTTCCCTGCATGGGGCATGAGACATCGTATAATTTTGTCCACAGGGAGGTACTTACTTTGGCACAGTGCATAGTACTCCAATTATTTGCTCCAGTACAGTTATTCTGCCCAGTCGGGGCAAAAGCAACAGACCACAGCCAGCTAGGACAAAGTCATAGATCTATTGGTTTTGGTTCTGGATTCATTTTTTTAAACGGAAGTAAAACTCATAACCAATTTTGAAGAACATTCCATGTCTCCATGAGACTCCTACAGGTCTCCAATGCATTCAAATGCTGATTAGATTGAACCTCTCGATTAAATGGTTTTCTTCCTCCATGATATACAGTAGAATATATTCTGCATATGTTCCGGAGTGGGCCTTGGTGGGGTTCTGTTTAAACATCCACTGGAAACTCAGATGGGCTCTATATTAATTTAAGCCAAGCAGAACAGGGAAAACAGGAGTAAGGAAGAGGACGTGGAGGGAGGCATTCCATGGCTTCGAGAAGCTGAATTCCAGCAGGTCTGTATTTGCAGAACTTTTTGCAGCTCCTCCCTGTCCCCAGTCTTTTTACTTAACACAAAAACCACAACATGATGTAAGAAGTATAGAAAAAAAAAACACAAATAGCACACCAGAACAATTTACTTCCCATCAACATCTTTAACCTTAACCTCGATTTCTATATTTTTTAACCCCGAACAGGAAAAAAATAATTACTTATCAAAATAGCTGCTACTTATGAAGGCGGGAATTGGATGCGGAACATTTTGACACGTGGCTCCATAGGAGCGGCTGTGTTTGGGTGATGGGGATTAATCAGGATTCGTGTTAACATTGGCACATGCTGCTGCGTGCACACACACGTGACATTAATTCAGTTAGCCGCACTGCAAACGCTTCGCAGCACTTAAGCGGCCAACCACAAATCCGAACAAAACACAGGATCACGTGACCCTTGTAACGGCTGCCAATCAAAGCCAGGGATGTAAAAGTCAAAGGGAGGCTTTGGCACACATCAGCTGCCAAGTAGAACATGCTTAACCCCACTGTAAGTGAGGGCATTACAGTTAACTGCAGCATACTTTGTAAATATTTGGGTAGCTGGTGAAAGAGAAGAAAATACAGTGTTGGCTGGGAGACTATCAACAACCAGGAGAGGGGTTGAAAATTTATACTACACAGAAGTTTCAAGATTTTACAGAAAAATTACTTCCCTTCGGAAAGTTTTTACGTGAAAATTTTCTGCTGTCAAACAATGCATTATAGACTCGTAAATAAAAGGAAAGTCCACGTCTTTTGATAAATGTTCTCTACAGGTTCCAAACAGTAATCTATGGTTATTTCTCCATGAGCTCAGCCTAAGTACCTCAGGGCACAATATAACCTGGTATTGCTGCATCACTGAACAGGGTTTACACCTCTCATGTTGAGGTTACAAGCCATTTTCTAGGGTGCCTGTGGGTGGAAAACGCATTACTAAAGCAAAAACACAACAGTAAATCAGAACGCACAACAGCCAATTCACATGCTGCAGCCAATCAGCAATGAGCATGTGATGTTTAGCGGGTTTAGTCAACGTTAATGTTTTTCTGATGTTGCTATCGTGTTTTCACATGCGTTGTGCTGTTTTTGGTTTTGCCGTTTTGCTTTCTTCCATTATTGGTTTGCATTCACAGGCCACCATAATTCTCTTTAAAGCATCAAATAACATGCCTAGCAGCAATGTTGTAATTACTAATGTCAAGCATTGTTTTCCTCCCTGTGTGATTTGTCTAACAGGATTTACCCCACTTTCTTCCGCAGCGAATCTGCACTGATCCAGATGTCACCGTGGGAATCGTAAAGCAATTGTCCTTTTTTCCCCCCACTGCTGTTATTGACTTCATTTTCTTCAAAAACGACATGATTACCAAGCTGAGTGATACCAACTGAAGCACAGTTTCGCTCGTCTTGCCACGACACTTAAACTGCTCACATCTGCATTTGGTTCTGGAGTCTTTATCCCCATTGAGGCCAATGATTAGTGGGTTTGGTTACAGCAAACGGAGAGCCTTGGTCGGAAAGTATGAACTTAAGTGAGATTTGTGCATGCAGCGTCGATTTTGGGTGACAGGATCCCATTCATCCAAAGAGGATGAAAGGTTTTGGACTGGTTTTGGGTTGAACCTTTGGGCTGGCAACAGTGAAGAGGGTGTTAAGTCACCCGTTTTGGTTTGTGTAATGGCTCGATGAGTCCTTGCCTTATTCTAATCAAGCCCATATGGCTGACACGCTGCTTTAACGTCATTCCATGTGTATGTGTGTACTGTACGTGTTGCAGCACTTCAGGTTTAAAACAACTCATTTGTACAGCATGCACACTAATAAGCAAATGACCAAACCAATTAGCACATATGCCCTTCTACTAAAGTAGTAAAGTTTTATCATAATAGGAAGATTATTTTCACTCAAGGTATCTCCATTTCAGTAGAAATATGTGTTTAATTTAACATACCGCTTTCAAACATATGTACACGATGTGGTCAAAGGTATCTGACCATCACACCATTATGTGGTTCTTCCACAAACTGTTGCCACAAAGTTGGGAGCAGACAATTGTACAGGATGTCTTTGTTTGCTGTAGTATTTTGCTTTACTGGAACTAAGAGGCCCAAAACCTGTTCCAGGATGACAATGCCCCTGTGCACAAAGCAGCTCCATGAAGACATGAAGTCGGAGTGGAAGAACTCGAGTGTTCTGCACAGAGCCCTGACCTCGACCCCACTGAACAGCTTTGGGATGAAGCACACATGGGGGTGAATGGTTAGGTGTCCACAAACCATACAGTGTATCTCCGTAAGCCCCGCCCACAATCCCCACCTTAAGGAGCACCAATGGACGCTTTAAGACATTACTAAAATCAACAATTTTAGTTAAATTCCAGGTTGTAATGCTACAAAATGCAGAAACGTTTACGAGGGAGAACAGCTTTCAATCCAAACTGTATCTTTTATTTCTACGTTACCTACAAAGAGCTCTCTCAACAATCTGCGGATCTCGGCATGATCCCAACAACACCCAAATCAGATGACGTACCGTTTCTTTGGCATTATATTCAAAGATTGCCTCATAATATCAAGGGGATTTATAGCCAGTTCTCCGTCTCCCTGAAAGGCAAGCTCTAGTCCTAAATGCAATATCTCAAAGAACGTATTCCCCTCTCCGGATAATCATTATGATCAGCAGGACATGAAAATCTGTTTCAAGATGATCATTCTCACTCTGATAACTCTAATAGACAGAGCACCTGGACAGCAAGATTATTAGAATTTGCCTTTGGAGTGTTGCATCTTAATCAAGAATCTTTTGATCAGCTGAGGTTGTCTCACTCACACAGAGCGCGCGCTCTTGACTCCAGAATGCAGCTCCTGTCTCCAATCAGTTCATCTTCAATTTGCATGATTGCCCCTGATTGGCCAAGGCTCAGATTATTTCCTACTTCCTGCATTATGAACTAGATGGACTCCTGTCATGCCTATTATCCTAAATACTGATATGGCATATCACTAACACAACTCACCGTCCTTCACCATCTAAACCAATGGCCAACAAAGTGCGAGGGTACCGGTGGGTTTGCTGTAAAGTTGGAAATGAAATATGATTTATAGCAAACGGTTGCTAGTTAAAATCATTACAGTACTTTTGTAGTTGGTTAAAAGCTCTAATAAGGAGTCATATAATACAGCTCTATGAAGCCGCCATGTTACGCCGCTACAGTAGTCCAGATCGGACAAACCCCTAGAGAGCGCCTTCCACGTTTTGTGCTTTTACAAGTGGCAGCGTGACTCCGGAAGGACAACAAAGAATAAGAAAGGAAGATGAGGAAGAAGAAAGAAGAGGAATCAGTGTTTGCTGGTAACAAGATTGAGAAACCAAAGTTTATTTAACACGGTAAAAGCAAGCCACCGTACGTTCTAATACCCGGTTGGAAAGGAAGGGGTAAGAGGAGGGTTTAATCCAACATAGTGGACCTTTAATTTCAAATTAGTTACAAAAACCTTACATTATTGCATATTGAAACCTAAGGTAAAACCAAAAAAGGAAAATGACACCCAAAAATGACAAAAAGCTTATGTGGTGTTTGTCATTTTTGTAATTCATATGGAATTAAATCTTGATACACTCAGATGATTACATTTTACATGGGATTCTAACTGAATATTACAGCTAACGTTCAAACAAATCTGAAAACTATTTCATACCCATGAATGCTGTTTACTACTTCTAATTAGTGTAGAAGCACATTAGTGTGCACGCCTCTTTCACAAGCCTGCTTTGGGAATAACAACATTGTGCTGCGGCTTCAAAGGATGCATTATTCTGTTGATGAAAAGAGAACTATTGAACTATTGAATCGATGTTTATTAGCAGGAAAGACACATACAGAAACAGACGCACAATTGTTTGTAACCTACGCAAACCAAAAGGAAAATACTCTCAAAATTCAAATGTTTAAAGGTGCTATATGTAAGACTTGGCCACCTGTCTAATTCATACTGCACACTCCAAACACATTGGAGCAGAATGTCTCCAGAAAGTTAGCAACAAGCAACAAGGATATGCACAGTCCCTCCTAACACTGTCAGGTAATATTATACAAGTAGCTCGCTCCATAATCCATCACTAAATAGCCAATGTTAGCATTAATAGCAGTTCGTTTACCAGTTTGGACGAAACACCAGTCCAGCATAAAACTTCATCCCTTTACTCGGCAAGAGTTTTTTCTAGCAGTGGAAAGAAACGGCAATGTTAACTATGTTTGTATTACATTTACAGAATAAAAAGTTAACTAACTAAAACTGCTTTAATAAAATGGCATACCATGTACTATTTATTTAGGCGCAATAAATTGGCTGTGCAAATTCAAATGTCGCCGTTTTTCCACAGTTAAAAAAAAAAGCAGCTTAAATTTAAATAAATAGCTATAAATGCAGTTATCTGCTTTCCTTTACTAGTACTATTTGCAAAGTAGCTTTTACTGCTGCTTATTTTTTAAGCAGATTATTCTTGATTACGTTTGTGAATACAGCTCATCTGTAAACCACTCCCCTTTTCGCATAATCCTATTGCTAGATGAAGGAGAAGAAGAAGAAGAAATAAATGCACGGTGCAACAGAAATATGGTGCAGAAATTAAAAATAGAGGCAAAACCGGTGCATATATGCATGTATATTTACATATGATTTGCTTCTGTAAGCCATTTGTAACATGCTGTGTTGTTATGGTGGCCTGTATATTAATGTATAATTACATAGATATTAGAGGCACTTACTATATGCTTGGAGCCCAAGTTGAGAAACCGTATTTTTGCTTACCGAATCATTTTGAAAAAATACAAGATCTTGATGGACTTTCAAACTTTCCAGGGATTAAAAATCATACATTTAAGTGGCTCTCCTCCCACCAGAATGTTCCCACGGGCTGCCAGGGAAAGCGCCTATGCCATAAGGACGTCTTTCAGTGGATGTCAAAAGAAAACAGATAATGTACAAGTTGTACAAAAGAGCATCTGCTACGGCAAAAGAGGCGTAGATGAAGAAGTGTAAATAAAAACCCAGGGGCCTTTAAAGACATCATGTGCTTCTTCAGGTTTAATAATTTATCATCTACCAACAGTCAGATGTTCCAAAACACCGTGTATAGGTGTCAGAAACTTCTAGAAAATCTGAACATCTTGGCAAACATTTTGAAATACAGAGTTTTGATTTGTGACATGCATTTCACAAGTAGTACGTCACTGACAAATTTTCATTTTAGATTTGAGACAAAATTAAAACGTCTGAGAGTCGCATCCATATCAGGAACAGGGGTATTCAGTGGCGGAGATTTAACCACTCGTAACTGCTATGTTCATGCCTCAACAAAGCTAAAAACGACACTTAAGTGACTTCACTGTCAGGCTAAACATGTGTAGCGGAGAACTACGAGTTCTGAGGATTCAGTTTAACTGAATTAAATCAGAACTGTTTATCATACAGAGGAAAAAAAGAGACACAAGTGACTCCACCGAGAATATCATGCAAACCAGTTAACCAGTTCAGTTTTCCCTCGAACTCTTATCCTGTCAGTTCCCACTCACTAACTAGCTCTTCACTGTGACTTCTATCGCATATGAACAACATTCCAATGAATACCGAGTGGTTTTGTACCAGTCAAAAGATTGGACACACCTCCAGATCCAATGGCTTTTCATTATTTTCACTACTTAAAAGTCACTTCATGTCATAATGACGTCCTGTCGTTTGTCTTTACTTAGTTGAGCGGCTCTTGAGACGATATGGATCGCTACAGTTCTGGAATAGAGCTATTTACTGTACACCATCACTGTATGCTACTTACCGTGTTCTTTTTATTATTTCATTGTACTGTTCAATGCATAACACACTCCTTACACCAGCCAATGTGTCTTTGTTCACTGAATGCAACACGGTGATGAATCTTTCCCTTACACACATGAAATAACTGACTTATGGTGCTAATTGGCATTCAGCCCAATACGGCTCACCTCTATGAATTCTTTGTGACTTCCGGATATATTAATCTACTTACACGGAGGGTGAATAAAATAATAATTATGAATGGTGACAAAAGGAATGAATATTTAAATAATATATATAAAAAAAAAAAAAAAAAAAACCTGTCCCACACAGACAACAGACATTATAAATTCCAACCTGGAATAAGGGCATAGACAAGCAGACAAAACAAAACCAACTTCCTCCCCAACGTTCACCTCCTGAGAGATGACATTCGGCCTCCATTCGCCTGCTGTTTGAACTGCGTGCCACAGGTAGGTTGTGTATGATATGTGGGGGGTGACAGCAAGCGTTCAAATGCAAATCGCAGACATTTGTGAATATCAATAACATCTGGCTGACTTCCTGAGCAGAGGGAAAGCACGTCTGGAGGCCATGCCAATCACCAGCAGGCCCTGAATGAATAAAGATATCTCTCGCATAAGCACTGCCTCTCCTCATTTCCATTCTCTCAGCCTCTCCAAAACTAATTGAGATGGCGCTTAACCCTCTCCCTTAAGCATGAAAACCAAGGTCTGTGTGGGCGTATGTGTTTCTGTCTGGTTGTGTGCACTTGAGAACAGGAGAGATAAAGTATGAGACTAAGGGAACGAGCATTAGGCATTTGAACACGCTATGCACCACCCACACAGGTTTAGCAGCTTTGTTTTGGAAATGTGTGTTCATGTGGTTGTCTGAATATTAAAATGGGTTTGTCTGGTGAATTTTGTGCAAATGTCAAGCACTAAAAGGCTGCCGATTTCAATCATCCGCCGAAGGTGTGCGCGAGCGTCCACATGCTCGACATCGGTGTCGCCGTGGGATTAACACGGCCCATTGTCAAGAAGATAGACGCCACTCGCTTTGTCTCTAGAGTCAATGTTAATGGGGGTCAATTGGCTGAAAGTAAGAATGAAAAAAGTAATTATTCAATTACTTGTCATAATAAAGGGAAGGCACTCCACTGATTTTGTTTAACACTGATGACACATTTCCATTCTCATGAAAGTTAACGTGATTCATGGTGGCACGAGGCCAGCTAGATCAGGAAACATCTCCGGCTTCTAGCTTCACCCTCCAATAGCTACTATTTTATGCAATTGTAAATCTCATCTATGTATTAATTAAGACATTGACAAATCATAATGACTTTCTAAATTAAAACGAATCACGCCTGTACGTAATAGCCACCCGTGCAGCACCAACTCCAGACCAAATCATCAGATTTCCAGCATTTTCATAGACACATGACACATGAGTCTGTAAAAATGAAGATATTCTCCATCTTTGATTTTCTAACCCTGATGCAAATGGGAACTAAGACCCCTACCTGCTATTCCTCCTTTTACCTGCAAAGAAAATGAAATGCGAGCGAAAAAGAGGATTTGTCTGTATACAGGTCTAAAGAAGTAGTAATGCCAGGACTCATCATTCATTCTACAGTAACTGCTTCATCCTGGTCAGTGCCATTATGGCTCCAAGGCCCACTGTGTTAACGTTGTGCGTAAGTCTGGAAAATTCACCACGGACGGGACAATAGTCCAACACAGGGTAAAATCACTCACACCTAAAGGCAATTTTGAGTGACCATTATACCTAGCTGTATGTTTTTGGATAGCGGGAGGAAACCCGAGAACCCACCGGAAACTCCATAGCAGATACAGAGAGAACATGTGGAACATGTGAGTTTCTTAGATCAGGATTGCACTGGGAACCTGGAGCTGTGTGGCAACAGTGCTATCTGTGATTACTGTATGTTCTTTTTGTTAGATCTAATAGTTTAGGTAAATTAGAAAGTAGAAAGTATTAAAGTTCAAAGTCTTTAATTTAAGTTCTTGAAAAAAAATGATCAGGTTGAACAGCTATAATTGCAGTGATAGCAATTATCCACAAAAAAAGAAAAAAGAAAAACAGCAAATGTTCTAATGTACAATAGGTTACTAAACACACACATACATATATATATATATATATATATATATTTTTTTTTTTTAATTACACATAATTTCTGTAATTGTGTAACTCCTTACTGTCCAACTGAAGCCTCACTTGGTATGGTGAATTAGCAAGTTTTACTAGTAAGATCTCAGAAACAACTGTATTAATTAATTCATCCATCCATCCATCCATCCATTATCTATAGCGCCTTATCCGTCTGGGTCGCGGGGAAGCTGGAGCCAATCCCAGCATCTTCGGGCGAGAGGCGGGGTACAACCTGGGCAGG
>JAQQZR010000035.1:3975425-3989849 GCA_030068235.1 Notoglanidium macrostoma | reverse complement strand
ACAGAAAGGCACCCTGGGTGACCCGGGGATCGAACCCAGGACCTTCTTGCTTTGAGGCGACAGTGCTAACCACTGCACCACCGTGCCGCCATTAATTACTTAATTAATTAATTTATTTATTTTTTTGTCTGTGCAATCTGAACTCCCTGGCCCTCTGGAGCTACAACTCCCCGGTATAGTTTGTGAATTGTGTTTTTACGAACACGCCTCCGAGCCAATTTCCTTTGGACCACTTAGTTACCAAGACACGTTTTTGCAGTTTCCTCTGAGCCATGATGCAATGTTTACCTCTTCTTTGTTCACTGTGGTTTCTCCAGGTTTAGGATGTGATTGTCATATAGAGAATGGTAGAGAAAGGTTCTAATGCAATGATTAAGTGAATAGAATTAATCAACTTGGATAGACCAACATCAGAACGTGTGTAGTAGTATGATGAAAAGGCCTACATTTTATATTGCCAAACATTACATTGCATAGCGACTGTTACTATTATCTGGGCTGGGCTGGTGCAACCCCTTCATGGTACCGGGTGCAAGAGAACACACAATCATTCCAATTTCCACAATCATCGTTTCATCAAACTGAAAACGGTCTTATTGTTCTTAATGAACTGACGAGCTTTCTTATGACATGATGGATTTCAAATCTTTTTTTATATCAGTTTCATTTCACCTAAAGAGCTTGCTACAAAAATGGAAATTGGGAACTCTTGAGGTCTACACTGACCAAATACTGCAGAACTTCCAATTGACTGTAAAAGTCCATAGGGAGCAGATGAGCTAAACAATCCACTGCTAAAAATCTCCACCCTGAACGTCTCCTACAAAGAAACCAAGTCCATTGCAGGCTTCAATCATTATTTTTTCTCTCCAGTGTTTTCAAAAGGCCAATGTGACCGTTAAATTCGCTCATGAAAGCAAATCATTCCTTTGTTGTCTCGGTCTCTCTAATAAAATTTAAAAAGTTCACTCGAAAATTCCTCTCAAAGGCTTATCCACCGTCGTTTCATCAGGAAACAACATCGTTGCATATTAGCCCGCCAGCTAATGGGTTTAGGTGTACATGATGACATGTGATACGATTTGTGATTCAATAGCAGTTAAACCAAACGTGCCGCCAGCCAATTAAAATGCTCAGACCATTTTAAAAAGTGAAATGTGTTGCTCCTGGATGATACAGAGCAATCCCATCCCCTGACATTTATTTACTTATTCATTAAACCCATATGATTTTGGATTTATTTCACAAATTGCTTTTTAAAAATATATATAATTTGAATTCCACTTAAGCAGGTAAGGGCAACGTGAACTCTATTGACATTCTCGAGTGGATGATCACTACGTAATGGGTATATATATTAAATATAGTATAATGCATTATGCACAGTAAATTTTGGGTGTCAACAAGAACCAAAAACTAGACAAAAGGTTTGGTTATTTATTTGTTCATTTGTTAATTTTTAAATAATTATACATTTTCCTGGCAGCTCGAACCAATCTGGCCCTTTTCCTCTGCTCTCTCACATCAACAAGGCGTTTCCACCCACAGGACTGTCTCTCACTCAAGGTTTTTTGTTTATTGCACCATTCTGGACTTTTTCTTCATTTTGATGTGAGCATTAAAAAGCGCTTGACCTGTATCTACATGATTTTGTTGCATTGTGCAGCTGTGATATGATTGGTTGATTGGATAACTGCAGTTTTACAGGTGTTCCTAATATAGTGGGTGTTTCCCCCATAACAATATGCTTAACTTTAGATTTGCTTTAAGACATTTTTAGAATATAAATGTCCTATGCTGCCATCAATGAATATTTTTGAGCAAAGCGTATGAGAATTGGATGCCGACCTCCACTACATCTGGAAACTGCACAGACTAGTAATGTAAGCGTGATCCTTTCTTAAGATGTTTAATACATTAAGCATTACAGCGGTTTTAGGCTGTTATAAGCACCTAACAGAATTAATTATTCTGAAACATTGAGAATATTTAACATGGCTCTGGGAAGCAGGACATTGTGCGTTAGCAGCTGAGCAGCTTAGTGGTTTGAGGTAAGGAAGTGGCTGCTGCCAAAAGACAAGCATGCCAGACTAAAGAACTAAAGGTCAACAAAGGTCCACTCTTCCAGACTGTCATATTTCACTTGTGTGATATGTGAAATACGAGTCTTCTGGTCTCCATGATTTGATCTATGTGAAACTAGATGAGACAAAATGCCTGTCAACATGGAGAACTAACCATGTGTTTCATTACAGAACCCATGAGGACACACAAATCTCCATTTTTAACTTCCCCTGACATAAATGCTAATAAGTAAGGCTTCAAGCTATATCATTTACTTTAATGATGAAACATTTCTTAATACCCCATGATAAATCAAAGATAAGACATCCATCTTAATGTTTAGATATTTGCAGAATTCAGACACCGCTTGGCCCTAACATGCGCCGCTTGTACCTGTGAATTATTATAAATAATGGATTGCATAAAAACGAGGAAGAAAAACGCCCATGGAAATATCCTACTACATTACGACCTGACTTTCTTTAGCTAAGAAAGTGTGTTTATTAAAAACAAAGTGTCTATATTATAAAAAAAATAAAATAGCACATGGAAAGATTTATAGATGCTCAGATTTGAATTCTTTTTCTTTTCTTTAAGACTCATCAAAAATTTATATTCTTTCCCTTGACAGCACCGACTATCTATTCCACTCTCCATAAATAAGGATGCTTTGATGTGTCCTCAAACACAAGCAGTGGCTACAGCTGTTATACAAGCACAAACTTCTGACACCGAACATCTGGATGATTCCGCCGAAGCACTGGGTTTCAAGGTCAGTTTTTACCAGTACGAGCATAGAGCAAAATGCACTTTCACAACACCTCAGTGAACCATTCTGCCCACAGTCTGTCATGACAAAAAGGATCTTCCAGAATAAAAGCGGGAAACCATGACAGAAAGGATAGGCTACCATCTGGGCACTAACCTCATGTCCACCTTTTCTGCCAGTGCCTTGTTCTCTCTCTCTCTCTCTCTCTCTTCCCCCCCGATGCTGTTTGTGCAGAATCAATTACATCAGCACATGCCCGGTATGTTTAGAGTGAAACTCTGCCAAAATCCCGTCTAATTCTTTAACTCGTAGCCTGTTGGGCTCCAATGATAACGGTGGGGAGGGAGGGAGACACGGATAGGGTAGGATGATGGACAGAAAAAAAGGGTAGATATAGAACAGAGCAGAGTAATGGGGCATAATTGAGGTGGAGGAGTGGATAAATAAGAAAAGAATCCCATAGAACTTTCCATTTCTTTATTTGTAAAGTAAATAAAGTAATTAGGTAATTAAGCACATGAGTCTTCAATAATGGTTCACTTTAAAATACGTAAATTAGTGTTGTCTAGCATGCCCTGGCATTTTCTTCAGATAAAAACACTAGCAGTGCAACAGCATGCACAACAGCATGTGACTAATTCGTTAATACCCTGCTAGTAAAAATGCCACCCTTGTTGGGTTCTGTAGGACTACAAGAACATCTGGACCGGGTACAAATTCACAGTGGAACTGAGTGTGATCTGCAATACTGGAAAAAAGTAGATCTTCTGGATGTAGAGTACAACAAGTCCGTCCGTGTGTCCGGGCACGTGTACAGGATGTCTACTGAAATAAAAACGTCTTACGTAGAAACAATATCAGAACAGCAATTTACTGGTATTGTATGAGGTTCTTAATGCTGATGTCACTGAAATGTGATTAAAATTCAAAATTCTACCTCACTCTCGAGAAGTGCCAGGGCTGATGAGAATTAGACATGTTTTGTTAGTAAATGATATTTCGGTGTTTTATATGAGTCACTGAGGTGAATAGGTCTGTATCCGTGACTGCCGTGAATCACTCCTCTTGCTGCTGAAAAGCCCTGCAATTGCAAACTCCAAAACACTGACGTACATATTCATATCTGATTTCATCAGGTTTCCATTGTACACTTCACAACTATATGTGCTTTGTGAACATCCCTTTCCTGACTTAGTCCTACCTTTCCCTGTTATGATAACGTCCGGTCTTCTGGAAAGGCTTTAGACTGGATTTTGTGGCTATGGGCATTTTCCCCTTCAGCTACAAGAACATTTGTGAGATCAGGCTCTTAAGTCGGGCAAGAAGGCACGGGGTGCTATCGGTGTTCCAGTTCAAAGATCTCAAAGGTGTTGAGGGCAGAGATATGCAAATTCTTCCACACCAACCTTGGCAAACCATGGAGCTGGCTTTTTTGTACAGAAGCTTTGTCCAGGTTTGGGCCTCTTAGTTCAACTGAAGGGAAATCTTGATGCCACAGCATACAAAGGCATTCTAGACAATTGTGTGTTTCAAACTCTGGAACATAAGGTCGCAGAAGAACTATATATGGTGTGATGATCAGATCCACAAACTTTTGGAATGGACACCTGACTATGACACCCACATGTGGGCCTTCCTCAAACTCTTGCCATGAAAATGGAAGGACAGAATTAACAGTAATGTATTAGAATGGGATTTCAACAAGTACAAATTGGTCTGAACAATGGTCGAAATTTGACCATCACAGTTTTTGGCCCCATAAGTATATCTTTAAGTATTTTGTTAAACAATAAGTGATATTTACAGCTGGATGTATGCCGACAGTGATCCACACTCCTTTGATCATTACTGAGATTTGCTCCACTTCCATTCAGTGGATTGGTGCCGAGTCATTACTTTTTTAAATCTGCATTTGATTTGCGTTTGTGAATTGTACAAGTTGCCTTACATGTATGCTGTACTTGCTTCACTCTTCTTGAGTCAGGGAATCCTCTCAGCCAAGCCTCTTGTTCAATGAGTCAGTGATGACTTTCAGTCCAAACCACAATTCACAAACAATATAAACGTACGAACTGGTGAATGAATCTGAATGAACACTGAAATATTTCGTTCTTGTTGTGCTTATGAGATACCATTCGATTTGACACAACTAAATTGGTTCTCACAGAGACTCCCTTTTCTTGTCAGATGTAGCTCCACTGGTTCACTTCAGTGAATGTCCCCATTGCTTGAGAATACAGATGCTTTCTAAAGTTTGCCTTTCATGAGCAGACGTCCCAATTTAAAGTTCTACTCTTCATCCTTTTCAGCAGATGTATACAAGCAGTCTCATCTCCCCTGACGCCCAGTGGCATCATTGTACTGCTGTACTTGGACTACCAAAGTTCAGGACTTTTGACACGTCAACCATTTTCACTCGCATAACGGAACCAAAGGCCACAATATTCATCATGAGTCTAGATTAACTGAGAACGCTAGCCACCCTGTCACCCTAATATGTAACAGACACAATGATGCTACCATTCAGAGTCACTTTGACCAGCATGTGTAGTACTGGCTTCTGTTACAGATGCTAAGACTGATGACCAGAATTCCTTTAGTACTGTTGGAGCTACGACATTTTTAGAACTTAGAGAATGATTCTACGTTCTATGAACACCGATTAACCACCAGTGTTCCTTTCATTTAAAACCAGTGCCATTTCAGTGAGAAGTTTCAAGGGAGCGATGACCCTATGGTAGTGGTATTTATTTCAAATGCTGACTAACTCGTGATTTTGTTGCTAGGTCTTAGCATATGCACGTATCAGATGGTATCTGGTGATTTTCAGCACCATATTAGGAGTTATGGGGCCTTCCTGTGTGAAGTTTGAATGTTCTGTCCCATGCCTGTTTGGGTTTCCTCCAGGTGCTCTGGTCTTCTCCCACAGCCCTGTATATAGGTCGACTGCCTACTCTAAACTGCCAGAAGGTATAAATGCGAGTGTGAATAGCTGTTCTTTCTCTGTGTGAGCCCTGAGATAGATTGGAGACTTGCCCAGGGTGTAGCCCGCCTCTTGCCCCATGTCAGCTGGGACTGGCTCCAGCTTCCCTGCAACTCTTAACGGATAAGTGGTATAGATAATGGACGGCTGCAGTTTGAAATCGTATGACATCATTTTAATTACCATTATGTCGAGCCGTACGGTGCAGCTTCATGCTAATTCTCTCTTTTCCCAACCCTTCCCCAATTTAACCCCCGTATTTAGTATTTTGTTGTACAAAAGCCTTCTTAAAATTGTAAAGTTTTAGCACTTGCTCCAAACATTTTGCTTAGTTGAAGAGCAGAAGTTGTATGTATGAGCATTTGGAGCAATCGCTGCTACTTGTTTCTGGTCACTTAAGGGAAACACTCAGCTCCTCGAACAGTTCAGCACTTAGATTAGATTCTGCCTCACTTGTAAATCATTTTGGATAAAAGTGCTTGTCAGATGGATAAACGTAAATCTAAAACCCATCTAGTCATAACACTGGTTATTTCACTTTAAGCTTATTGCTGAGTTGCTTGAGAAACATGCATTGGTTTCCACAAAATAGGACCTTTGATTACGTTCAGCAGTGCCTCGTGCTGACTTTGCTGGAAACCGATTTCCCGTCATCTTTGCATTGGAATCAGCCAGCGTTAACGTTGTAGATTTCATATAACAAAAAACGCCAGCAGCAATAGTTCTCTAGAATAATTGACATTTATCAAGAAGCCATTTTTTTTTTCCTGAAAACAATCACTATCAATGTTGCTTTACATATTCTCAATAGGTTCGACAAGTGTATATGCCAAGAGCGAGGCCCCGACAACCAGTGGCATTGACATTTAAGTGAGGTTGACTTAAGTGTATTACAGTACGCCTGAAATTTCCTTCTATCAAAATGCCTCGGAGGCCTCCGATAAGGTCAGATGTTGGGGAAGAATATTTGCTGACTAAAATTTGATACATAACGAGAGCTTTACAAAAATAAATAAATAAATGGAATAGAAAAGGTAGGATTAGGTGTGCGAATAGTTTCTGCGGAGGCTGGTGACCTTTATCTGAATATGGTACCTTCATATGTGTGTTTGTATATATGTGGGTTCTAAAGCTGAAAGTTTTTTTTTTAAATCTATCTCTTCTGGCATAATTAGATTGACTGTTTGATTTTCAATGGCTTAAGTGCATTAACAAGAACATTGTGGCAGAAGTGAGAGAGAAAGCTCTATAATCCATTTGATCATTTTAGCTACTCGAGCCAAGAGCTACATGGCAGCAAGCACCTATCAATATAGTCTGTAACCATTTGAACCCAAAACTACCATCAAATTAATAGAAGTTGATAGAGGTGTGGAAAACTATGGTGTGTCCATGTGTGTGTACATAAGTACAAAACAACCCAAAGGCTATACTGAAGGAGAAGAGTGGAGGACATATTTGAACTTGAACAGAGATAGAACGATTTGAGAGGAATGTGAGAGAGGGTGGATGTGTGTAGCACGTGAAGAACTATATTTGTATAGTGGCTCCATAACAGCTCTCTTTCCACAGAAAACAGTGGAAATATAAAGCTGGCTGGATGAGCATTTATTACCTCTAAAATGCTAACATACTGGTCTGTGGTATTGGCCTGGAATAGTTAGAATATCTCATGCTATGCTATACAATATACAACAATTTCATGACTACACTTCTCTGTATAGCTTTTAAAAGAGAATGACAACATACAGTATTGCAGGTATTTACAAATTTAATTTTAAGATATTTTTAAATAAACTTCCCAGGCAACAAATTTTATCAGAAGATGACTTTTTTTTATGTTACGGTTATGAACGTCTGGTTGGTCTCTCCGACGTATGATCTGTTCAGGTTTGTGGATGTTACATTTATAAACATTCCTACAATATTGCAACATTTAGTTTTGTTCAACTGAGGCCGTGTGAGTGATGGAATAAGAACACTGAAGCAAACCACTGCATCATGTTTTCCAAACATTACAGGGGCCTAAACCTATTGAAGGCATTATTACACATTTTGATATCATTCACTGGTGGCACGGTGATGCACTGGTTAGCACTGTCCCAGAGCAAAATGGTTCTGAGGTCGAACCTGGCAACCATCTCGAGCTTTTCTGTGTGCAAGTTTGCATGTTCTCTCCGTGAGTGCGTGGGTTTTCTCTGGCCGCTCTGGTTTCTGCCCAAAGACATGCAGGTTAGGTCCAGTGTCTACTCTAAATTTACTCATAGGTGTGAATGGTTGTTTGTTACCCCTTGTACACAACCTGTTAAAGACAGGAATGTTGCGTCTTTATTCCACCTTGCCGTTCTGTGAAAAAATGTCTGAATATGGAATGGGGGTCATTTCCTTACGCCTTTGAGCCAGAACTACTGGTAGTGACAGAGCCAGGATCAACGTCCGTGTAAAAGGGACAGCCAGTATTGCGAGGAGTGACTTTACGGACATCGAAATTCTTCTTTCCGTGACCAGCACTAGTTCAAACGTCTCCGTTTATGGCATCTAAAGTCCATGCGCCTTTCTGTCTCGACTCACTTCCCACTTCTCTTCAATTTCTCCTCATATTTCTAATTGCACAAACATGATGCTCAGCAGCTTGTGGTAGGCTATAAATGCGCATGGCAACAATAGTGCATCACTCCCTGCCAGTCACCCGCTGTTATAGACCGTGTGTTTGTCTTATTTCACAATTTTGATGCCGGCGCTCACACGTCACGCCTATGGTTTCGGAGCCGCTCTGTGTAAAAGGGGATTGTGTTAGCCCTGCAATAGCTTGCCGACCTACCCAGGGTGAGCCCTGCCTCTTGCCCGAAGTCAGCTGGGAGTGGCTTCAGCTTCCCTGCGACCCTTAACAGATAGGCGGTGTAGATAATAGATGGATGGATGGATATCATTTACTGTTAGAGTAGAAATCAGAGTAGAAGGATTGCACTCACCTTGTGTTCACACTTACAAGCAACAAAGCAACAGGCCATTACTTTTGTACGTAATTGAGCTGTGATTTCAGCAACAGTTCCAAGTGAAATGGTCAAAGTATGACTGGCAGCATTTTTTTTTTAATCTTGCAAATTTGTCCTGATCCAAATCCAAATGATTGGCTTCAATAAATTTCTCAATGCAATCCTATGGTGTGTGTTGTTCCCTTTACTCTCAAATTTTTACTTCCTACCTGCAGTTAGTTCCCTTTCAAAAGTATTTGATTTCACTTTCTGTATTTTGCCTGGTATTCTTATCGCTGTAAAAGATAGGCAGGTCCTTGTAAAAAGCTTGCAGCAGTACGATTGACAACATTTAACCCTGATCACACAAGAGAATTACACAAGAGAATGTGGAATGGAGGACACTTTCATAAAACTAAAAAGACATCCTAAAAAGATGTTCTAAAAAGGCATCTGTTTGATTTCTGAGGTTAGTTACAGTTTGTTAAAGGCACTGACGTCAGTAGAGACTCTCGAGACTCAACGAGACTTATGAATAACAATCAGGTTTAATCTGAAGTTAAACTAGCATCACGACAGCAAGGCTCCGTACAAACCTGAAATACAGAAGACATACTGCATATAACTATGCAAATATTTGCACTGATGAAACCCTCACATCCTATTGTACGTGCTAAATTAACTTATTTTCTCCATTCCTCTAGCCTAAACATGTCCCCACACCCAATTTTCTTCTCTTTGCATCCTGTCCACACTCGCACCACATTTTACCCAGCTCTTGTTTGATATTGTGGATTGATTGTCAGTTGACAGGCTTCTGATGGCAGGCCAATATGAAGCAGAAGATTACAACCGCACATGCATACACACAAATCAATTCATAAGACAATCAAATGCAATCAGAAAAGCCCCCGCATGCTGCCATGCCCTCTCCGGGTGGGCTAATGATACAGGCTGGGGAAATTGAAATAAGGGACTGTAATTTCAAATAGGTGGTAGGTCAGGAGCAAGAACTCACAGAATTGATCAGAAAGCATGCATCGGCGGGCAGGTGAGGCGAAGACACGTGGCACATGAAGTGATGAAAAAGCATGAAGTAAAACGATATCAAAATGTGAAATTGTGTAGGTCATACTGACAAGTCATTTGCTTTTTTAATGGTACCTTTTTTTCGGATACACATTTTGGACTTGTTTTTGCAGTAGTAGTCTATAAAGTATTATAATGAATGGATGGAAACATGAAACGCTGCTTTTTTTCTCTGCATCGTGCCACAGTTTTGATTGCAGTGTGAAAATAAAGACTCGACAGCGAGGCTGAGCTCAGTGCTCATAAAAATGTTTTTGCATTGTCTCGAGTCTTGGGGACAATATACTGAAGTAAATAAGAAAAAAACAAATGGAAAAAAGAAACACACAAGTTCATATTCTTGTTTCTCGTTGTGGCTCTGGCTGGGTATATGATGGCTCAGTTTGATGATGCAACGGGGCAAGAGCGGTTTACGGCATTGCGTCAGAAATGGATGGGTTTGTTTGCTGTTCACCTGCCACTGTGTGTGAGCATGTGTGTATTCCTGAGAGACCTAATTGGTCTGCTTCCTGAAGACTCAGCAAACTGCAACCGCACTAACAACGAGCGAGATCTGGGTCAACGTTCATCCTTTCCCTATTTTTTACCCTTCTAAAATGAGCATGAGGAGAGGATATAAGGAGGACCAAAAGCAGAAAGGAGAGAAGGCTAAGGATAGAGGACATGAAATGGGGGTCCATCTTCAGTAACATCTTTATTTGGACAGTCTAATGCTAAGTAGCGACTGACGCTTAAAGTGTCACATGATTTCGATAACATATTATAAAATGTATCCGCATGAACTGAAGTTGTTGCTTAGATTGTTATAACAGTAGGGTTGAGGTGATGATCTAAACACCAAGACTAGACCATCCTAATAAAGTGAAAGCCAAAGGGATGTGTTAATAATCGATGACCAAGCTACTAAACATCAAGAACCGTAGATCTAATGTTTTAAGGATCTAATGTTACGAGAAAGTAAAAGAGCTCAACTTGATAGTATATAGATTGTGTATAGATTATCTATATCTGCCTAAACATCGTTAGCTATAAAATGTCAACATCCATTATCTATACCGCATAGCCGTTAAGGGTCGGAGGGAAGCTGGAGACAATTCTAGCTGATTGTGGATGAGGGGCGGGGAACACCCTGGGCAGGTTGCTAATCAGAGGGCTGACACATATGAACAACCATTCACATCTATGGGCAATTTAGAGTAGCCAGTTTGCATGTCTTTGGACTGTGGGAGGAAACCGGAGTGTCTGGAGGAAACCCGCATGGGCACGGGGAGAACAAGCAAACTCTGAAAGAAAGGCCCCAGCTTTCCATGACGTTTGAACCCAAAGCTCTCGACAGTGCCATCCACTGCACCACCATGGTATGCACAGCATGGAAAAACCGAGACATTTCAAGCTGCCCTAAAGTGTCTATATTTGTCTATGCATTATTGTGCTGAAAGGTGAGTGGATGAAAGGTGCCACAAGGTGCCTCAAAATCTCATGGTGGTACCTCTGTACCACATTGCCATGCAATGAGGTTCAAAATCTATAGAATATGCCCACCTTTACCAAATCCCTGCCAACATCGTCACCTGTCCAGTACATTTTAAACTGAGATTCGTCTATCGTCTTGAAATCATGAAATCTTGGTCGCTCGTCAGTTTCGAAACCAATCACATAACCCAGTAAATGCTATTAATGACACTGAGCCTACAACCTTCCTAAGGTGATTTCTGAGTGCAGAACTTCTTCGACTAGGCAAGCCAACTGTTTATCCCCCACCTGTGTGTCTGGTCTCACACAGTCCCACAGGTGAAGTTGTAATCCGGCTATAATAAATTGAGCTACTATTAGAGATGATTGTGTTGAACTGGAACAGCCCAAGTAGATTAATCTTAGATAGGAAGACTTGTGTAGATGCTTGACTTGACTAATACATGCTTAAATGACACCAGGATGCTTTTTTTTTTAAGGTTAAGGAGCATACTACAGCTATTACTGGTAGAATATGCATTACGGATGTGACCTCCACTGTGCTTGTTTTACACCAGTAGAAGGAATATTTCTTCCTGCTGTTGTCACTTCAATTAAAGTTTGATGGAACACAAGCGCCGGAAGAAAAAAAACAACACAACAGTGTTTATGTCAATTCGCTTGGCAAATAATATGATTTGTGAATCATACCATAACCTAATGTAATCTACAAAAGAGCCCTGTCAGCCACAGGAGAATGAAGACGGTGCATTTCCTCATTCTCCATGTGACTGCGATGGAGTTCATTAATATCAGCTGCACTGTTATTAATCCGACTGATTTCGAAATGTTACAGCCCTCCAAATAATTGCTTTAATTAGAAGGTGCTGATTATGATAGAGACGGATGCATTTAACACAGTGTGATGTCAGACGTGCGTTTCCAGAAATCTGCACTTCGGCATCAACGTGTTTTCGTATTGTTCTAAAGCCAGTCTAACTGACACCATTTTGCACCACTGATGCTCCTCAGAACCAGAGTTCCCGTGGAGATTCTTGCTGATGAAATAACAAGGTTGGGCTAAAAAGAACTCAGTTAACTTGGCCTACACTTTATGGCCAAAGGTTTATGGACATCTGAATATCACACCTATATGAGGGTCTCCTCAAACTGTTGCCACAATGTTTGAAGAACACAATTGTCTAGAACAGTGGTCACCAACCATGTTCTTGGAGACCCACCTCCTTGAAGACTTTAACCCCAACCATAATCATTCCCACCTGTCCATCCAATCATTGCCTTAAGAAGTTTTAGTTTTAGGGAATTAGATTTTGCTTGGAGATGATTTTGGTTTGCCAATGGTTCGCATGGAAGAACTCGAGTGGTCTTATTGTAGGTATCAGACAAGCTAGTTTTTAGTAATTCAGAACTTTCCTGGGGTTTTCATGAATACCCTTCTACACAACCATTATTGGATCTGTTCTGTGCACTTCAATAACTGTCTGGTTTGGTTCAGCCACCAAATCAGACAAAAGAGGGCTTCGACTGACTGTTAGGGCTTGTGAGAGGATCATTAACGCACTCCTGCCCACTCTTCAGGACTTCTATGCCTTCAGGGTTGGATAACGGACAGAAAAAAATAATCACCATACCGCACACCCTAGCTATGATCTCTTCGAACTCCTCATGTCTGGAAGGCGCTACAGAGCACCAAAACAAGAAGGCAGGAGAACATTTCCCCCCATAGGAGACTCAAATAGCTTCTGAGCTAGGAATCCGAGGCCACAGTAAGCACAGGCTCACCAAAATCTGGACGGTTGAATACTGGGAAAAGTACAGGCGACGTGCTAGATATGCTATCAATACTGAGACAGTACTAATGGAGTTCACTGCTTGAGTTCCCATTATTTGAAACTTTTTATTGTCGGAGTCAGAGCAGTCTGGATGACTTAAGGGTGTGTGCAGTGTGACACTGGAAAAGCGTTTACTTCCATCAGACTTGCATCATGACCCCGGGAGAGGAGGAGAGAAAACGAGATTGATGTTAACATCTAATTGAATATCCACCGCTTGATCTGATTGTGAAGGACTGAACATCGAACTACAGTGTTGTAATTCTGTACCAAAGAGGCCAGGTGCTCCCTTTGAAAGAAAGAAAAACGTGTCTTGGCTCCATTGTCACATGCAGCTACAGAAGGAAAAAAGACTGCACTCCGTTACGTCATTGTCCTCATTTGTGTTCAGAGAACCATCGTGCACTGGTGACAAAGTGTCCCATCTCAATGAATTAATAAAACATTAACCAGGGCAGAGAATGCTAACATGCTCCCATAAGAAATATATGCGTTAATTCCTTTAATATAGAGAGCGTCACTATTTCACTCCAGCTTAACAGGAGACGAAAGAGAGAGAGAGAGACTCAGCAGGGGATTAGATACACTTTGTAGTACATTGCGAGGGCCCATTTTGGCCCTAAGTGCTCCTTCTTTGCTGCCTGAGAGAGTTTCTCCATTTTTCAGTGGGCAAATAATAGGCTACCTCAGCCTCCTGGTGAGACAGACCCTTGCTTCCTTATGAGCATAGCTTTGTCCCTTTCTTACAGTTCTTATTCTACTTTTCTTCCCCCCCCCCTTTTTTTTTTAAACCAGCAATAGCTCACCTGTGACAGAGCTAGCATGGGTTCTGCCTTTAAGAAAGGCAAAGGGAGAGAAATGAGCTTCTAAAGCACAGCGTGCCAAAGGTGATGCTAAAGACGCCTCAGAAAAAGAAAAAAAAAAATTGTGTGTTGGGGTGAGGGCATGCATGTACACATGCCTTTTTTGCCTGGCTTCTTTTATTTTATTCAAAACAAATCTTTTCGTTCTTCAGTCTTGCTTTTCGATCCTGTGTGATGGTTTCAGATGATTATTAGTCATAGGTAAAGGTCAGTGTACCACTGGTGCAGGTTTTCCACACTAAATAGCACTGCCCACTGTGTACAGTTGCCATGGCATCTATGCTGCAATTCTACTTTCTTGATTGTGTGGTCCTAATATAAGCTTCCCAAGAACCCTGGGAGGGGGGGGGGGGGGGGGGGGGTTTTTTTTTTAAGG
>JAQQZR010000035.1:3942533-3960525 GCA_030068235.1 Notoglanidium macrostoma | reverse complement strand
GACTGGCGACCTGCCCAGGGTGTACCCCGCCTCTCGCCCGAAGATGCTGGGATTGGCTCCAGCTTCCCCGCCACCCACACGGATAAAGCGGTATAGATAATGGATGGATGGATGTTTCTTCGTGCCTTGGGATTGGGAGAGAAGGTCATTTCTGATATATGAATATTAGCCACTGCATAATCCACCATTCTCTCTCTCAATTCTTACAACAGAAATGGTTCAGTACATCGACTGTATAAAAAAGATGGATTAAATTCTATAGAAATAGATCCAAAACACATCTGCCATGTTGTCAAATTTGCAACCAGAGTCTGCGCAGTAGGGACTCTCTCCTTGTCAAGTCTGTGCGGTAGAGACAAGAGGCCAAGTTAATCTTTGCTTGCCCCACCCCCTTCTCTGGTAGAAATGATTAGATGAATAAGTCACAATCTCAAATTCTCTTTATTACTTCTATTCAGAGATGTTAAATAGTTTCAGCCAATTAATACCAATGCATCTGGGAAAAAATTCATTCAGTTCATTTATCACATGAACAGCTGGCTGCGACTGACACGAGCCAGATGTGAGCTCACCAAGGAATTATTGAAACTCATGACTATTTTGAGTGCGCTGTAAACTAACCAACTACCTATAAAGCCATGCTAAGGTTATCGATAGTGTGTGTGTGTACACTGACGAACAAATGGCTTTTGCCCAAATTTTGATATCATGCTGCCTAGCTATTTGGAGGCTAAATAGCTAGGTAGCTGGCACAACTGCTATATGGCTATTAACGATCCAGTCTGCTGCTTCCTTTCTTCTGAAACTCAATTAAGCGATTAGGATTCCTAGGAATTAGAGGCACCAGTCGGCCTCTTTAAACATTTATGTTATGTTATCTATGTTCTGTTTTGAATAAAATATTTTACCCAACTTTTCTGGAATTCGGGTTGTAAATCAAAGGAACATTGGTATATTTCAAGCAGGAACATTTTTTCAAATCGGTCATGCAAAAAAAAGGTAATTAGTATTTCAACGGCAATTACAATGTATGAAATCTGGTGGGACTCTGCCTCACCTGCCAATATGGACGAGCCACCAGATGGTAGGAATATTCTAAGAGAATCTTAAGTATATAATCTGTTGCATGGACTGGGCAGCATTTGACCAAGAGTTTACTGCCAGTATCTCTAAAAACTTCGTCACACAGCATAAAACGGCCTTTACAGAGATGCATTTTTAGCCTTAGCAAACCAACCCCAAATGTCCTTACTTAAAAAGGTAACGGAAAAACAAGTGTCTCACATCATTGGGCTTGGAAATATTATTTGGACTCCCATCCCTCTTCTAATCACGCCAAGGTTTACATGGTGATCACTCTCCTATCCAACCCAATGGTTTGTTAAAAAGATTATCCACCGCATTCAGTTGGATGGAAATTTAATTTGGATTGCCTCCAACAGGTTCACCCTTTCCTGATGTAGTTGTGTATATCAAGCTTTTTTTTAAATTTTGATTGAGATATCAATCAAATTATGAACGGATTATTAGGCTGCATGCAAATGTAATTAGCCAGTGAGGTCAGGAGTGACATTTCTGATATTACAATACTGTCATGGAAAAGAGTAGGCGTAATTAGAGCGGACGTGGAATTTTCATTATATAAAGACATGTGCTTAAAGTTATGGATGTGAAAACACTTTTACCCAGCAGTAGATAATAAAATATGCATGTTAGAATATAGTGGAGTGTTAAATATGTTCTGCAGGTAATAGAAAAAAATGAGCTCAGACTATTTCCAAGATCTGTAATTAAGGGTGTATCGTGTAACAAAAGAAGGTTATGATGGATTGTATATAAATACAGGGTAAAGGAAAATAAAGTAAAAGTAAGTAAAATAATAAGTAATATATATATATATATAAGCCTTCCCGCAAGAACAAAATTGGAAAAAAATTCACAAAGTACCTTCTCGAATGTGGACATGCAATCCAAACTACATAATAACAAATACTTCACACTGGAGTGTCCCTTTTTTTTTTTTTTTTTTTTTTTTTTTTTTTTTTTTAAATAGTGGAATATATTTCTTCCAAGCAAACTTAATGAGTTTTTGGGGTCTGATGACATCAGAACCCATAAGCATTCATGCGGCTGTGTTGATGCTAAATATTTAACCGCACCTCTGCTCCTTGTCAAATCCATTTTGCAGAAGATGCAGCAGTGCCAAATCCATTTCCATAATGAAAGATGAACACAAAGCACTTCTTCTCCTCAGGCGACTGGGGAACAGCGAGGAGGGAAAGGGAGAAGGGCTGCATCGATTCCTCACACGAGAGGAAAAAAATGGGGCAGTATAAAAGATCAGCCTCGGCAGTGGAATTTGTGTCGCTAACCTCTCCTTCCACCCGAGGGGGGAAAGGGAAAAAAAAAAAAAAAAGCATGAATGCGGTTTCCAAGGCGACGGCAAATCCGAATGCTGGAGCGTCTTTATTGGAAGTGACATATTAATAAACTGTAACCTCCCAAGGGCCCGTAATCAAGCTTCAATTAAAGCTCCCTCTTCTTCCTTCTCTCCCTGTCCGACACTTTTCCGCCCATTTTCTTCCCTTTATTTTTATTCAACTGTAAAGATGGCAGGCCTGGTCTGAGGTGTTTAATAATGCAGGGACACAGGCGTTCTCAAGACGCTCGACATTATCCCAGTGTTTTATCGATCTGCTTGATGGAGTATTTCGATGCTGGGGTCGCCAGCCTGCTGGGATCAGATGAAGTTACACTGATCAGACCATTGTTTTTGCCATTTGTGGGAATGAATGAGTGCCGAGGATAACAGTGCCAGAAGTGGTATGAAAGAAGACGACAAGCGGTTCGGGAATATGAAAAAGGTAGTTGAATAAAAAAGGGAAAGAGACAAAAGGGAGAATTTTTGAAGCAGGCCGACCACCTCTGGGCTTTACCTCCATGTGGTTTTACAGAACATTACCCCAGCCTTAGAGACTTGGTGAAAAAAACCAAAATTACTGCTATCCCCATAGACGCTTCACGTTAATTACAACCAGATAATCACAACATCAAAAATGAGCTCCCGTTGCACTCTAAAAATGGATAACGCTTTAAATAGAGATAGCGCTGATGAGGCATGACATTTGGCATCTGATGAGGGGGTGGATCAGGGAAGCATCTAAAGCCGTATAGTGGCCATGCGTCTTAAAACAACATTCAGTTGTTTATGTGTAAACAACACAAAAGAGCTTTATAGAAACCCAGATGTAGATTTATATCCCTAATAAATAAAAACCAGAGGCCACAGTGGCAAGGAATATCTTAGATAGTATAAAATAGCAAGTAATCCAGTACCTTTGGTGGATGCAAGATACAACTGAGCTGAAGGTTAAAGGTCTTGCTCGAGGACCCAACCACAGCGGTTTGGCATTACTGGGATTCAAACATACAACCTTCAGATCTGTAACTCAAAGCCCTAACCACTGAGTCACAACAACCAGCTTGCATTGACGTACTACCATTGACGTAGCACCTCCACCACCAAGTTAACACCACTAAAACATTGCATTGAGTCAAAAAACAGAGGGAGGACAGATTATTAGGCATGTCTTTATTCTGCAGAGGGTTTGAAGATTGTTATCAGAGTGCAAGCAGGGACTCCAGCCGGTCTAAAAGTGACAGCCAGAAGGAAACACAGGCATTCTTTGGTGTAAAGCGTCAGCTGGTCAGATCAGAACAAGGAAGTTCTCAAATCGTCTGATTGATGACTGATTGCTTCAAGGTGATTGTTTCTGCAGTTAGTAATCTAGAGGTTTGTCTGTTAAATGATTGCCCACTTTCGTGTCCAGCTTGAAGCCTGGCAACCTGAGACAGCTGCCCCATGCCATTGTGGCGGAACAATGGCCGTCAGAAGTGGCTCAGTGGCATAAAAGCAGGAAGAGGGCATTAACGAGGAAGGTAAACACAGGCCACTTCCTTTCTGACTGAAGTTGCTATCAGCGTATTGTTTAGCTCATTTCTTGTTATGAGCCGGTATGCAGAAAAATGCAAGACACGGGTCATTGTTCAGAAGAGTAAAGCTTTTTTACTGCCCGTCAAAGACTTGCTGAAAATCGAGCGGCGAAGTAATTAAACGCTGGTTTAATTACTGCAAGTTAACCGTCCTGTAACTTACGGTCCAAGACGCTGAAGTGAAAAAGAGACAGAGGTTTAAAACATCCTCAAGGCTCAGTGTAACTCAAGGACCCCCCTCACAGGCAAAAACAAAGAGAAGTGAAGACGGATGATGGATTTCTAAGAATATTTCAGCGTTATCCACTGCTGCTGATGAGCGAGTGTGATTCAAGCTAACACCGGCAGGTCTATATCCTTCAGAACGAGACGTATGGTAATTCAAACCTCTCTCCTTACACACGCATGCACACACTGAGAAACATGCACGCACACACATCTTCATGTCCCACAATCCTCCCTCTTCAGTATTTATGGCACTGGCTGTCTCTCCTCTCCTCCTCCTGTGACCTGTGTAATTTCAGATGGCACGGAGAGCAAGGATGGATGGAGCGGAGATGTCTACATAAGGAACGATGGAGCAGAGGAACAAATGAGGGAAAATGTGTCGCCAGGTGTGCCGTGAATTAAGCAGGATGTGAGGGCTTGTAAAACACAGACTCACACTCACACACACACCCACACACAAAACGCCAACCTAATGCATTATAATGGGTGAATAACACACAGTACTAGAGACTCCTTCCTCTTTTGGTACAGCATATATGTGTCTTTTCTCTTTTTTCTTTTTTTTAGCACAGTAATTATTTAAAATTATAAGTAAATATTTCTTAATAAATCATCATTCAATATAATACTTTATTACAGTGATAATTAATTAGTCAAGAACTACTATGCTAACATTAATTGTTACTTAGTTAGTAAATACATAAACTTAAGAAACAAAAAATCCGTATAGGGAGTAAAAGTTGACATGGGCTTCTTTGCTAATTGTGCTAATTTTAGCATGCTTGCCGCAGAGATTAACTTCCTGGTTGTCCCAGAACATTGCTAGCTACGTAGCATAGCCACGAGGCAGCATTGCAGAGAGGATCTGATGCCCTGCCGCTTGCTAAAGATGTATTATTCATCAGTATAAATGAAAATGAATCTAGTTAATGAAGCACAGACACAGTAATACTGTGGCAATCAGTCCCCTATTCACTCCTCAAAATGGCATTCTGACACGTCACATGAAACACAAGGACACAGCAACAAATGAACAAACAAACAGGCATGGCTGTACTTCATCTGTTCAAGAGAGCCACTGCTAATGGTTCATTAAGCACTTTTTTCTATACCGATTTCACTTTTTTGTCCATGAGGTTGAGTGGCTTATTAGCTGCTATTGGCTACAAAGCCCTGAAGTCTGTTGGACTGTTTAAAAAAATAATAACAGTAGTAATAACAACAACAGGAGTAATTACTTAAGCAGTTGTTGATATTGCTTGTGTCCTACAAAGGTGAAAGAGATTTAGGTACCGATTTGATACGGGTATGGGCACATGATCATCAGAAGCGGATCACGGAGAAATGGAAGAAGGTGTTTTCTTTTACATCATGTGGATGCACGGGTGCGTGACTTAATGGGGAAGAGATGGCACCAGGATGCACTACGGGAAGAAGGCAAGCTGGTGGACGAGGTGTGATGTTCTGCTGGGAAACCTTGGGTCCTGGCACTCATGTGGATGTTACCTTGACACGTACCACCTCCAGACCACATACGCCCCTTCATGATGGTCTTCCTTAATGGCAGTGGAGTCTTTCAGCAGGATAACGCACCCTGTCACACTGCAGGAATTGTTCAGGAATGGTTTGAGGAACATGAGCTCAAGGTGTCGACTTGGCCTCCAAATTCCACAGATCTCAATCTGATGAAACATCTGTGGGATCTGCTGGACAAGTAAGGCCTATCCTAGGGGTTCACACCTACTTAACTGACAAATGGATGAATGGGTGGGCGGACGGATGGGTGGGTGGGTTTAGGAAGGAAGGAAGGAAGGGAAAAATAAAAGAAAAATGAGCAATAAAATTGTTTTTTTGTTTGTGGTGAGATTATAGTACCCATAATCATTCCAATGTCTACAGCAAGCCTAATTCAGGAACCTTTCTAAAGAGATTCTCATGCGCACACATGCACTCTGAAGAGATTCTCATGCACACACAGACACTCCTAAATTTGCTCTGGGCTATAAGCATGCATAATAATAAACAGTACGAGCTGAAAAAGCAGATGCTCATGTCCTGGGCCCTGTGCTAAGGGGTGTGTGTGTGTGTGTGGGGGTTCAGTATGCACAGTTAGTAGCAGTTTCAGGGAGGTTAAAGCAGAGGTCTGGAAAAGATCAAACAGAACATCATGTTGAATCAGTTAAAGCTCAGCTCAGGCCCTGCGGTACAACTCGACATCACATCCTTGCACCGCCTCGAGGGACCAACGCAGACGGCCCACTACCCACGAGAAAGTTGTATGGAGTGGGTCTGTGTGGCCATATGGAGATGCATCCAGATAAACCAATGAACGTCAAAGAAGCAGTGTTTCATTTGTATTTTGTAGAAGAAAAGCTTGAACCAAATGATACGGCCTAAAGACACATTAGGTCAATTTTATTTCCCTCACTTAAACCACTGGGGGCTATAAAATGCATTTATTATTGCTACCAAAGGTGCTTTCACGTCTCGAGAAGTATCTACGGCTACTCGGTGTCCCTGTGTACACTTGGCCATTTCATGGCCGTTGAGCATCAGGATCGTGCAGCTGCCATTTCTTCATATATGAACCAAAACGAACAACATTAAATGTTGGCGTTCAAATGTAACGGCCCGATTTACGTTTTAACACACAGCTAAGAAATTTCAGTCTGTTTGTTGTTCATTACGACGAACGTGGTTCAAATCTAATCGGGATACAAACCAGATACAATACACATGCAATGGCTGAGTATACACTGATCAGCCATAACATTAAAACCACCTGCCTAAAATTGTGTAGGTCCTCTTTGTGCTGCCAAACAGCTTCGACCCCTCGAGGCTGTAGTATCTGGCACCAAGACGTTAGCAGAAGAGCCGTTAAGTCCTCTAAGTTGAGAGGTGGTACTCCATGGTTCGGACTTGTTTGCCCGGCGCGTCCTACAGATGCTGATCGGATTGAGATCTGGGAAATTTGGAGGCCAAGTATTCCAAAACAATTCCTGCAGTGTGGCAGGGCGCAGGATCCTGCTGAAGGAGGCCGCTGCCATCAAGGAATACCACTGACATTAAGGGGCGTACTTGGTGTGTATACGGTCTGTCTTCAAGGTGTAGCCGTGTATATAACTATCGGTCTGTACTTATCTGCAATATTTTCTACAGTTAGAAGACACGTGCTCTTTAGAGAAACAAATATGATATTATTGAGTCTCTTTGGGAATAGCATCGCTTCACCTCATTTAAATATCAACCAGCAAATAGTGCACTGAACTACCAGAAAGTTTTCCCTTTTGATTGCTTTCTCTTTTTTTCCCCCCTACATGAAACTGTCTGGCACTGTGAGATGACTCACTTGTTTCCCCAAGTGACTGAGTTCGTCTTCTCACTGACGCACTTCTTCTTAAGACAGAGGATAAACGTAAGCACTTTGCTAGCGTCTCTCCATTAGGTGAGAGCACCTCAAGTGCCAGCGACGCCTCTCTGTAACTACAGCAGTCCAAACCAGGAGTGTCTCTCGACACACTCGAGGCAAAGATCAGCCTGTCACAGGAATTGGCGTTCACACCTTTGTCTACTGAGCACAAAGAAAACATAGCATTCTGAGCTACTTCCTGCTAACATGGCGTGCCTGGAGAATCAAACTTGTCAGACAGGGCCACTGTACAGATGGCGTCCACGAGCGCTCGAGTTTCCAAGCCTTGAGTAAGAGAACGCGGCTCTGAGGCGGCATTTCTCTCCGAGGACGAGAAGGTGAGGCGCGAGTTAGCTAGCAACACATGAGAATTACGCAGGCACCATGAAAGGTGTAAGAGTTTTAATGAGGTTTTCTTTTGCGCCCCTTGACGTGTGAACTAATCTCTGGCGGCGTATGGATATGTGGGTGTACGGACCCAGAGAGAGCTAGCATCTGAGAACGGCGTTCTCTGGTTCACCTGTGTCGCACGTTGGCTAACAGCAAGTGGGTTTTTTTTTTTTACTTCCTTTCAACACTTTTAAATAACTTCGCACTTAGGTCGAGTCTGCCACTTTGTACCGCGCTTCTCTGCACTGATAAATTTTGCTAATTAGGTTTCAGTGGAAATGTTGGTTAACCGTCACTGACAACTTGTAGCTAGATTTTTTTTCCCCCTCCCTTCTCAACTCTTTTCTTTTGAATTTAATTATAACAGTATGTGCCAAGGAGGACAAAGTTGGTCAAATATTTGCTAGGGTTTCATAATGTTTATAGATTAAATTAGAACTCGTGAGCCGTCAGCAATGACGGATCGATTTCACGTAGCCACAGGCAGGAGGAAATGCTTGTCGGAGTTGCACATGTGCCATCAGGACCAAAGCGAAAGGCTCTGGCCTGGGCGACGTGTGCTGAGCAGATGTCGCTGATGTGTCTCTCCAAACACGTCTCCGTGTGTGTGGGCCAGCGTGTGTGCCATAGGGAAAATAAGAGAGAGAAAGAAAGATGGTTAGATACTCTGCAGTACCTCAGCCAGCAGATGTGTGTGAGCCACAAGACAAACATTACCACAGTCATTTATCTGTCAGGATCCAGACTGGAAAACAACAAAGCCTGTCACTGTCGCTCTCTTTCTCTTGCTCTCCTCCTCCTCTCTCTCTCTCTTTCTGAGTCACATCTTTTTTCCAGCTCCAACAACTGCACATATGCACATCAGCCACTCTAGCAAATGTATCATTTTGAGTAAAATGCTTCCTCAGATCTAAGTGTCAGGAAAATAACAGCGTTTCTTCTCGTCCGTTCGAACATTTCAGGAAATATCTACAGAACACATGCACTTGATTTGGTCTCAATGTTACCCAGCTGCCTTTGTTCTGCAAGACCAGCAAATGAACTTGATCTGAAGTAACACTCTGACATAGACCAGCAGTAAAAAAAAACAAAAAGTCCCAGTTACATTATATCCGTTGCTTACAAGAGTACAGTTGAGCAACTTAACAAAGGCGACGGTTACCTTTTACCGCTTAAACGTTAAACAGTTTATGTAGTTTAGGAAGTGGTTATACAGAACGTTGTGTAATTATGGCGTCACCATGTCGAGACGGCTGTTTTGAGTTTGACGAGGATAAGCGTCGTCGTCTTCGTCATAACCAAAATGAAAAATTGATTTGTGAAAACTCTCCCTTTCTGACCTAAGGTCTAGAGTCATGTCACTAGTCTCCGGTCCAATGAGCCGCTTCCAGCAAAATAATTTACACAAAAGCGTGCGATTGGATGCAAGACACAATGACTAGCAAACTGTCAACATTTATATTGTAATGTTTATCAGCCCTGCTGGAGTATTTTTTTCCAGGTTTGGTCCGCTGAAATACTTTGCTTGGTGTGTATCCAGACCGCGATCCGCTAGTTGACCCCTAGCATATGCCATAATCCAACAGGCTGCATTATACCGTTGGACCGACAAATAACCAATTCTTTGCTAAAATGTCACCCTGCGTTTCCGACTCTGCTCGGGTTATAAATAAAGCTCACTTGCATTCCACCGCGTGTGTGTCAATATTATAAAGGGGGTCCACGCGGACTGTCTGGCAGAATAGGGTAAATGTCAGCGTATGGCAAGGGACCTTCTGGATGAAGTCACATAGGCCTGTTCTCTACCAGACAAATCATGTCTGTCTGGCAAAGCACCTCTCTAATCCAACAACCTTTCAACTTTCTGGAGCGACTCTCATTCATTCAGTCAAGTCATTTTCATATTAGTGTTCTCAAATGCTTGGTTTGTAAACACGGCACGACTTTGTCTACAAAGCACTACGCATACGAGTACATATCTGTTTGCGTCGTCTTCCTCTTTATGTGAAATTGTATATAAATAAACGCGTCATGTTTGAGCCGTGGCATCCGTCTCGCTAAGAGAGTTTGAAGTGAAAAGGCTTTCATCTGGGGATGAGATGGAAAACCTCTGCGGCAGTTGTGCCGGTTGAATTTGAGCATGTTTGCTGGACAGGGGAAGCGTCTGACTGAAGAAAGCGGCCCAGAGAACAACCTCAAGGACAGACATCAGTATAGATTAAAAGACAGAGAGCGAAAACAAAATGGAGTGAATGATCCCTTTCTCTAGACCTCAACTTAGCCTCAGCGCCTCATTTTTTCCCAGCACTTACACACGCTATAAATATCCTTCACTCATCCGTTACCTATGGGTTCTTGCTCTCCGCAGAGCACACTACAGGGACACACTATTCATTAGGCCTACTGGCAGCTCATAAAACCCCAGATCTCCAGCTCCGGAGGGCTAACGCATGCTCGAGTGCTCTCCCTCTGCACTAGAACGGTGCAGGGACACTGTGGTAATGCGAGAACACGAGATGTCATCATCCATGTGCTATGAGAAATGGAGACAACAGTGCAACAGACGAGCCACATCTGTGGTACTATCATGATGAAGGTCTCCGTTAAGATAATGCTGAGATTTACACCTTATTAGGTACACCTGCTCATTCATGCAGCTGTCCCATCAGCCAATCATGTTGCAGCAGTGTTATACATGGAGTGAAGTCACGTCGACAGTCCGAGAAACTTTATATTGACATCGAACATTAGAATAAGGAGAAAATCTGGTCTCCGTAACCATGGCATGGTTGTTGGTGCCAGATGGGCTGGTGCGAGTATTTCAGATACTGCTGATCTAGTGTGAAAACCAAAAAACATCCAGTGAGCAACAGTTTTTTGGGTTGATGTTAACTGGTGTGAGCTGACAGGATGTCTACAGCAACTCAAATAACCACTCTGTGCAACCACGGTGAACGGAAAAGCATCTGAGAGCATCTGACCTCTCCTGCCAGCCAAGAACGTGATTCCGTGGCTACAGTGGGTACAGATTCACTAAAACTTGAAAGTTGAAGATTGGAAAAAGACCAGGTGATGTTTTTTTTCCACGATCTGTATGACTTTATGCATCGCACCACTGCCGTATGATTGGACGACTAGATAATTGCACGAACAAGCAAGTGTACAGATGTTCCTAATAAAATGATTGGAGGGCCAGGAACACTAGCTGATGTGGGATAAACATCTGAAGCAATTTTGGCGATTTGAGGAACGTCGTTGCAAGTAGCCGAGTCAAACAATATCCGCAGTGATGAGTCACTTTTACTTGCAATCACAGCCACTTAAAATAACAAGTCATCAACAATGAGAACAATCCATCATTTTGCATCAGGACCTGCAGAGTCAGTGTGTCCGATTCACCCACTCCAGATTTTGGAAAGCATCTTTGTAACAAAAGGTACCTGTACTCGACACTTCAGTGAAACTCCCACTCACCGTAACTAACTTTTTGACCTGGCAAACTGGCAGCCTTGATGAATAGGTTCCAAGCTCTTAAAGCAAGAATGAAGTGCTCTGGTCTCATTCAGCACACTCTTAGAAGAGTCAGTCTCTCACCGCAAACGGTAAATCAAGAACGGCAGGTCATGATCCAAGTGGCAGGCGGGTGAACAGGTCTGAATGTGTTCAACATATGGAGCACAAAGTACCCTGCTAAACATAGAAGCATAAAGACGATACACTCCGAAAAAAGGGTACTAAACTGTACCTTTCCTTATCACTGCGTTGGTATCTCATCTTTTTCTCGTCCCGCTATCGTACTCAGTCTTGCTCTTGAACCCGACATGATGTTAGCAGCCATGTTAAGATGATGTCATCTGCTGAACTCAGGTTTGAGGGCACCTTCCCGATTTTCCCAGTAGGAATTCCAAGTTGAGGGAAAATTTTCTTTGTTTTTTCTTACTTCAGAGGACAGGAATTCCAAGTTACAGCAGCATAAGCCTTCTAACCGCAACCGTTGATCTTATTCGTATAACGCCTTTAAGAAAAGCACGTTCACAGAAATGTGGATGCAGATTCCTAACGAGCGTGCCAGAAGTCAAGAAAAACTCCCCGGGACGACATAAAAAAACAGCTTCAAAAAGGAAAACTATCCTTTTCTGACACCATAGATTACCAAATAGGGTTTTCTTCTCCTTTTGCTTCCAATGCACTAATGAAGGACTTTGCGTGCTTCGCTTAATTTTCACTTCATCTACGAAATCATTTGTTTTCTAAATGTTCATTCTTTGGACATCTTGACATCTCCCATCCTTTATCTCCATCTGTTTTTACTCAGTTGTGTACTTGAACTGAAACACCACCCCAATGATCCTCCGAAATGTCACACACACAGGCACGTAAACGTTACCTATACACACTCGTTAGCAGGATGGATGGCTGGGCGCTAATGGCTGTACCTAATCTAGTAGGTAAGCGTACACAAACACACACCCGTGCACCTACACACACAGAGACAGCGACTGTGCTTCATGATATACACAGCACCTCGCCGTACTCACTCTGCTGGGATTAACTTGTCACACACACAGTGTGTGGGGAAACTTGCAGGCTGTGATGTTTCGGCTCAGTGGTCCAGACCTTCGTTAGATACGAGCTCAGTCTCTCCGCTGGGACAAAATCAGCTCGTTTCTAAAATCCCATCATTTCAGTGGGCTGCCAGACAATCTAGACTTTTTTTCTTTCTTTCGAGTAAACATTTGGCAGCGACACCAAGCAGAAAAGACACGTCTCCATCAGGAAGCTAAAAGCAAGAACAGATCTACAGTCGGCGAAAGCAAAGCAACCGAGCGTGTTTCAATGAACTGTACGTGCTGGGATCAAATCAAATAACAGAAATCTGCCGATGCACGTTGACGTGACTGATGAAAGAGCACAGAAGCAGAACTACCCAAACAACCTGACAAACCTCGAAGGAGGCACAGGAGCGAATCTGACACTCGGCTCTGCTACGGGGCTAGCAGGTACGGCCGAAGACAATCAGTCAGCAAACACAAGCTGTTCGGCGCAGATGTTGTTGACGGGTGACAGTTGTTATGCCCCGTCATGCTCGTGTGGAGCGGAAACAGCCAAAGCCCCTCTCTAGCTGCCTCACAGGACTCGGATGCACTTAAAAATCAAAGAGTGCTCACATCTGCAGGTCCTCAGGGTTGTCAGAGAAACACAGTACAAGCCTCGACAAAGTATTTGGTCACAAGTGCGAAGAGAGAATGGAAAAAAAATAAATAAGAAAAAAAAAAAAAAAAAGGCAATAGAGCCATAGCATATGCTGAATCACTGACCCTATACGTCTTCCACCTCAGCTGTGAAAACAAACAGTCGGGCCTGCTCCTTTACAGTACAGCCTCTCAGAACTTAGACTGTGTGTATTTGATCCTGTCTGGGAGACACAGTGCAGAGTGCACACACACACATGCACAGACAGAGAGAGAGAGAAAGGGTGAGAGAATATCCAGATATCTGGAGCATCTAGTATGAATAATACGGCGTGTGAGATTACATGTAAACCCTGGTGTGTGTGTGTGTGTGTGTGTGTGTGTGTGTGTGTGTATTTCTCTCCGAACAAGAAGGAAAGCAAGTGTGTGCGTGGGACCTGACGCATGACCGTGTGTGTTGTCGTTGTCTAAGCTCTCTGCAGCTGCACGCTACACTTATCCTTATCCATGAAGGCTGTGAGTGTACTGATTTACACCAGGTCCTAGTTAGTAGGAGAGGGTTCAGCAAGAAGGCAGCCATTGTGTCAAACCAGCAGCATGTAGTCTCTTAAACAGCGGATCGCAGCTTTAGATCTGAAGTGCGTGTTCAATCCTAAAGCACCTGGACTGTGTCACATCAGCACAGCGTGAGCCAACGCAGTGTACAATATGGCTATTGTACCGAGCAGGTCTGGCCTTTGTGCCTAAGCCATGGATATGTACAGCGCCGGCCCAGTTAATCAGCAGAACGATGGAGCGAGACAGAGAAGGGAAGAGATCATTCACTGGGGAATGAGGGAAGGACAAAAGAACTCGTATTTATAGCATGGTGGTGATGATATGTAGAGAATACACCAATGCCAGAACATTCCACTGGCCTACATGAACATGCATTTATACCTATATGCAAGTATAATCAATTTAAAATAACTTTTTATTCCACTAGACGCATGCATTGGTATTTACATTTTGGATTCTGTGATCATATGAATCATGTAAACAACAAGTCTTATCTATATGGCGGAGATGTTTGGCAGTCTGGGAGTCACCATGGCATGGTGAAATTTTGTCTTTTTACAGTACAAATTTTTACAAGAACCCTGTAGTTTCTTCTGTGATTTAATCTACTCTTGTGCAAATTTCTTTCATCCAGTCTTGCTCGTGCGCGAAACTGCGAAAATCAAACTGCAAATTTGCTCTTCTTACACGTCTGAAAAGTGTTTGCATGCCATCAAATTCACCCCGCACCCTATCAATTATCGCTTCCCTGTCTCAGAATTTCAGGGAAACAACTACACAAATCACTTAGCCTATAAGAAGTCGACACGGGCTGTAGCCAGTGAAATTTTTCTGACTCGCACGCATCATCGCTGGTTGGAAAAATCCCTGAATTTGAAGAAAGCTGATAATGTAGCCTCAATGTCAACGAATTCTGGTTTAGTAAATAATTTGGCTTTATTAAAGTGAACTTTAAGTGCAACAAATAATTCATCTTCCAAACATTTTTAATACTTCTGCAAATACAACCTTACCGCCAATTTCTGATACAGTCTCCTTGTTGTCTATTAACTCAAATGATCTCTGTTAATGCCAACATTGGTGCTGAAATAATCACTGATTAACAGTCAGTTCTGTTCACCAAATTTCTTGTTACGTCGGCCAAGGAGGTTATGTTTTTGGTGTTTCATATTTCAAGAAAATCCGAATGGTAGTTTTTGCATAATCATACTTACAGATTATGCAAAAACCACCATTCTGATTTTCATGAAATTTGGTGGAAAGGTGTAGCACGGGCCGAGGAAGAACCCATCCGATTTTCAAGCGGATCCGACCCGTGGGGTGGCTCAATGAATTGAAACCTTTTAACACTTAAGCACACTTTTATTATTCTGATGATGATGCTTTCAGCAACATTTTGATAGCCAGTATCTGAATAGGTTTTAGCATCTTTAGGCATAGTGACAACATGTTTTGATGAAACATTTATGGTTTTTAAAGTACAGATGTCAGTTTTTATTCGTGGCAGAAAAAAATGTTTAAAACCTAATTTCATGTCACCTGTTAGCAACAGAGACATCCAACATGTTTTCCCAGATTTCCACGCATACAACTTGTGGTTACCATGGACAATAATGTCACCATTTCCTTGTAGGAATTTATTATAGCCATAAGAAACTCATAATAGTAGGTCAGTTGTTGGGGAAATCAAGTACATGTACAGACACACACCCCACTCCCACCCACCCACCTTTTCAACAAATTAGCTGCTCATGAATTGGGCTTCCTATCAGAAAGTGCAAACTGTGGTCCAGAATCTCCCGTTTCCCATGAGCCTTTGCTCTGTGGTTTCAAGACACAGTGAAGATCGAGTTTCCAGGAAATGAAAAGGTGCATAACAGATGTGCATGATGGGGGATTATTGGGCTTACAAAAATACTGAGCCCTGATGAGTTTAACATGCGAGAGGGTGTTAAAAGTATTAAATCGCCATCCGTTTTGGAGGGAGTGTGTTAAATTAGCGTGTAAATCAGAAGTTTGCAGGGTTGAAACCGCACGCTTAAACTAGTCGATATGTTCGGGTGTGTATGTTTAGCCTGAAAATGTGCAGTGGTGCGTGGTTCCCTTACATCCGTAGAATGTGTGCCTGTGTGTGTGTGCAAGTCTGCTTTTGCAGTAGATACTCACGCATATGTACTTTGGAGCATATTTGAGAATTATGAGCTCTGTGTGTGTATGTGTGTGTGTGTGTGTGTGTGCGTGCATGCGTGCGTGCATGGGGTGAGGTACCGATGGCAGGTTGGAAGCAGCCGGAGTTCTCCTCAAGAGAACCTCCCGCTGTGCAGTCATGATGGTCGTCTTCTCACATGTAATCACTCCACCATAATTAGCTACTAATTGCACCCTGTGATAAAACAATATGCTTCAAATACTTTCCATTACCCGCAGACTGCAGGGGGAAAACACTTAACTACATGCTTCTTAGACAAATTTAAAATCATTTTTTCTTCTTTTGTCTCCGATTCGAAGCACATCAAATTCAATCCGCCACAATGTGCACGGCGGTAAAGTTAACAATGTTAGTTCATGCCGTTTGCCTCTACTTCAGGTGAATGATATAGAAATATAAAAGAGAACAGTGCTTTTGAGAGACTACAAGTAAGTGGTCAATTAATTGTTCTCTTTCTTGGCTGGGTTTGTGTGTTTCCATCACAGACAGGAGATGGGCATCTGGAGTCTGTTGCTGTTGTCTAATATTGTGAAAAGGAAAGGACTGTAAATGGCAGTATAACAGAACATTGGCTGAAAATGGGAAACAAGACAGAAATTCTATCAGAAAAGAAAACTGTTACACATTTTTAATAAGCAAGAATGCACAGACTTTCAAGCATGAAGCGAAATGGATGAAACAAGTGCATATAATCAATGCACAAGGATATTTAAAGCATTTCCAACCACAAAACCAGCCAAATAACCAACCAACCAACCAACCAACCGTTCAACCAAAAAACAACCGAATAACCACAAAACAAGCAATCAACCAAATAACCAACCAACGCAATGGAAAAGTGGAGAACGGTTTTATACACATAGCTGTATATAGTATATTATATATAATTTTATATGTATAGCATCACCTTGCATACCTGCTCAAATCCTACCATGTTTTTTCATGCCAGAATGAGCTTGTACCCAATTGGTGCAGAATCCAGTGATGTCAAACATATGTTTCTAATGTGGCAAAAGAAATAAATTTAGATTCATTAGATTCAAGGACCCGGTTCGGCATTAAAAAAACAAACGACAACAACAAACCCTTTTTGCTTTACTACTATACTGAAGACTTGCAGTGAAAAGTACATGATGGAAGAATAGATTTTGATTTGCTCAGATTAAGATTTTCTCTTCAATATATAATTCATGTGTCCCATTGCATGCTCAGGAATAACCGTAGAGTTACTGACTAGTGTTAATTTATTTGGAGTGCCAGAGAAAGACGTTATCAGAGCATATCGATTGCCAAGGCATGTTGTTCTGTCCCTGTTTGCGATTCTATGCTAATTTGCACTACTCTTGATGGATCGCGTTGGTCATTATTGAAATGAATGCATCTCCTGTCCAAATCTACTAACAATGGGCGCATTATTGCTCACCTGCAGAACTGGCCGCTTTCTTTTGATTACGGACTCACACTAATTTGCCATGCTTAGTAAATGTGGCCCTGAATTACAATCTTTGGGGACCATTATTGAGTTCATTTCGGGGAAAAAAGAAAATAAGACCCAGCTTTTGATTTCCACTACGGGGCTAACTAAGGGCCATAACTTTAGCTACTGACGAAATGTGCTAATGATATGGAATTCTTCCTTATCAAGCTAATAATTTGAAATATAATCCCAATTTCCCAATGAAATGCATTTTAGTTCCAGGTGGATGGAGGTGAATTCTTATACATGATACTGTATGGTAAATCTACAGGATTTACTGGACTGCATTAAACCTACCAAAGCAATTTCAATGAAACATGGTGGCAGGATGTAGCATGGGCCAAGGAAGCAGTGATTACATTTTGGAGTAGAATTTAATTTCATTTTCACCAATGTTACAAGAACTCTGCGCTCAACAATGCCATACATCTTAAAATCCAGGAGATGGCAGTCAAGATCAATAGTGACAAAACATAGCCAGTGGAGAAATACGATCACTCATTGGAAATATATCCAAATATATAAAGTGGTTGATT
>JAQQZR010000035.1:3900472-3942433 GCA_030068235.1 Notoglanidium macrostoma | reverse complement strand
AAAGTACACTGTTGATTTTGGAGGATGTCTGCGGTCTCCGAGTGCCCTTCCACTTTGGTACTGAACTGCGGTCTGTTTTTCTGTTTTGTAGTTCGACTTGTGTGGATTTCAGAGAAATGAGCATATTTAAGAGAGTTGTTGACGTGCTACTGGTTTACTCGACTGACTTATTTGGTCTGTCATACTTGATACTGGAATAAGCGTAATCTGGTACGTTGCCTAAAATCAGTTTGAAACCTCTGTGTGGTTCTAATTTCTCATGCTGGCTTGGCTTAAGCTGCATTTAACATTCTGTCCCTGCCTAAGTAAGTCAGAGAGATAGTAAAGAAAGATAGCATCACCAAGAATCGATTTGTGCCAGGCCTGACAGGCTTTTTGTGCCATATTCATGTAACTTTAGTGCTGTTCAGTAGCCCCATTATGCCTATTTAGCTGAAAGGACAGGGACAAATGGCAGACATAGTGGGAGTGTCAGTGGATGAGGAAAAATGAAGAAGAATCAAATGATGGGATAGAGCAAAAGTGTGAGGAAGGCAAGGGAGAACGCCAAGAACTGGAATAGGCATTGGAAGTATTTAGCGGCGGCTAAAACTGTCTCCGAACACAAGGCAACAGTGTCGAGAACTAACACTGCTATTTATTTTTGTCGTTAACTTAGCCACAGAATATAATCTCGGTGACATTTTCCGAGCTTCTGAACTGCTGATTGAAAGCCTTTTTTCGGCCAAAACCGCCACTCGTCAAGAGTTAGCAGTTTGACTGGGCATCTAAAGAGACCAGCAGAGTTCACATATGTTTAAAATTGATATCATATCCTGTTAGCCTGAGGCCCTTCTCTCACTAATAAAGAGGAAATATCAAAAGCATTTGGCTCCAGTGTCTTGACTAATACGTAAAATATGTGATGGTTGCTCTTAACGGTATCGTTTTAGTTTGGTTTAGGTTTCTACTCTGACATGTTGAGTAACTATTTGTTGCATTTGGACAGCCAGTAGTTCTGCTCTCCAATTCAAAGAAGGAACATCATGGCTAAGTGGTGATCATACTGAACAATAAACGTCAAATAAAACAGCACAGCCAGATCCACATGGCATCATTCTGGAAGTGCAAAAGACATTTTAGAGCGCCAGAGAAAATAAAAATATCCCAGCGAACCTCCCTTCTATGACCCTTTGAATCTCCGTCTGTCTCATCTATGACTATATATTCAGTATCACTCTGATATATTAAAACTTAGAATATGTTCCTGTGTGAGAGAAATTCCTTTGAGTGCGCAGTCCATCTGTCTCTATATCCTTGTGCAACTGGAATATCGCACAATACCCCGAGATGTTCCAAGCGTCCAAAGTAATGGATCAGAAGAAGCTTCCCTTGGTGCCATGTAATTCTCAATCACAGGGATGCAGCCTGCTTTGAAGGTCACAAGTCTGCACTTTTTCTTTAAAAAGGGATCTAGACCACGCGTAATGCATCAGCACACGGTCATCTTCGAGGGTGACGGACTCTGAAGTGTCGGAAAATTATTTATGAGTGCCGACTTGTGTGCAAATTCGGGAAGATTGGGAAATTCATCTTTTTTTTTTTTTCAAAATTGCAGAAACATGCAGGATTTAATTAGAGCTGTTTAAGAGCCAAGAGTCTCTCTCTCTCTCTCTCTCTCTCTCTCTCACACACACACGCACGCACGCACGCACACACTCATTCATCTGTCTCACTTTAGATACAAATCATCCATGTTTACTTAACAACCGACATGTATAGTACAGGGTGAAACAAGAAAAGAAAAAGACGGAGAAAAGACTGCAAGGTCAGAGTGTTAATTGAGAGCATTAGGAGTGGACCAAACAGGATGCAAAGATTTACAGGAGTCACAAGAAATCAATTAAAAAGCATCCTTTTTCTCAAGAGCAACCGTGTATGTGAGTGACTGTGTGTGTGTGTGTGTGTGTGTGTGTGTGTGTGTGTGTGTGTTTGGAGTAAGACACAAAGGGGTGGAAGACGAAGCAGTCACCTCCATGCAGCAAAAATAAAATGTTTTGGTGACTATGACACTATGACCAGGTGTAAAAAAAGGTGTCTACATGCTGCCTATGCTGGTTGTATTCCCTCTTCCTGCCCAGTGTTCCCAGTCGGTATAGGCTTCCCATTGCGCTGACAAGGACTAAATGGTATTCTGAAGATGGATGAATGTTTTTTCATGTTTTTTATTACTTCTCATCTGTGGTAGTGTAACAAGCTGAAGTGAGTGACGTGCAGGTGACACTTGCTTTCAGAGCAAGACTTTGGGCATGACCTTACTGACCTTGATTTATTGGTCAGACTCACACATCAACCTTGGGCTTTGCCCTCACCGCACTGCTCTTCTTCTGCTTCTGTCCGTCCGTTTTCCTGTTTCTGCTTAGTCTTATATGTATCTTAATGGAAAATGCTTGAGATTTACGTAAATAAGCTACAAAACATAATTGGTCACAGCCAGTTGCCGTCCAGGAAAATACCGAAATATTTCATTACTGGGTTGTATTTTATTAAATCCTCCATTTGTTCCTTTCATAAAAAAGATCTAGACAACAAAAACAGCAACAATGCTGATTGTTCTGACGGTATGATCGCCACGTCGTGCGTTCTGATATGTTAACATTGACATTGACTTCCTGTCAAAGTGGCTTGAACCACTTTTACCATTCTCCTCTGACCTCTCTCATCAACAAGGCATTTGCACCTGCAAAACGAGCACTCACTGGGTGCTGTCGTGTTTCACACCGAGTGTCGAGAAACGGTTGCGTGTGAAAATCCCAGGAGATCAGCGATTTCTGAAATACTCGAACAACAACACAGATGCGGGAGGACACTCCTTCTCCAGCTAAGCGCACTTCTCGGTATGCTCGTAAGCAAGAACGCTAGCAAGTGGATTTTTTTCTGCTAAAGCGTAAGGGTGCTCCAACCCCAAATCAAACACACACTCCAAGTGCTCCAACGCCAAATAGTGTGTTGGTGTGTGTGTTTCATTTGAAGTTCCTCCCTCATACTGATGCTTCAATAGCATGACAATGCACGCCAGTGCCATCCAGCTCAGCCCTCACCTGGTGCCGTCCATAAATAACATCACACAGGCTAACTAGTGCAGATCACAGTATGACGCTTGACGACATTTAGGGTCTCTAGCTGTGCTCCGTGTTTGTGTACGAGTGAGTGTGTACGGATGCTGTGTATTTGAACCTCAATGCACTCGGCATGGACAGCGCGGTGACTTCTGAATGCTCCGTGTGTCCATGCGAAGTCCATGCGAACATGATCACACGCATGACATCCCGCATTTTAATTTAATAATTTAATAGCCATCACATTCATCTTTAGTAACTTCTGTTCATGGAGGATCCTATGCTGGGAACCATGTGTGTGTGAGATCCTGGATACTTCACAGTACACAAATTCAGGTACTCTTTCATACCCGGGGTAATTTAGCATTCCATCTCCGGGCATGTTTGGAGGAAAATCACAGGAACACAGAGACAGCTTAGGATCAGTTTTTTTGCTGTATATTCAGGCATGTTCACATATTCTCTTTCTAGATCAGGAAAAAAAAATAGTACTACTCACTGGTTCTCCACTAGGTTGTGTCCTGTCTCTCTTGCTGTACATTCTGTATAGCAGGAACAAAGAGAGAGAGGTATAGGCACAGGCACATCATTATTTCGAGATGGTTCTGTCATTGTACACCTCTCAGGTAACAAGGAGACGTAATTACCAGTGTTCGAAGCTGAAATGTCTCCAAAACTAAAGATGTAGTGATTAATTCCTTCCACAGACAACATAAAAAAGGGATTTTGCGGAGCGATCTAGGTATCTTGGAACGCTTATTGATAAAGTCAACACGCAAATGCAATTTACGAGAAAAAAAAACAAAACAAAACAAAACAATCAGGAGATTCCATGTTTTAAAGTCAGCAGGACCCGATCAGACATCAATGTAATATATTTTTTTATTACGTTTGTTTTAACATGTCCTGGTCTGGCAATCTGAAGGTCAAGAACAAAAAATAAAAAATAATAATCAGTTGAATGACTTGATAAAGGCAGCTAGCAGGATTATCAGAGTGCGGCAGTCCACACTTGATATGTCCGAAGCCAGAATCAATCAGAAGGCGGCATTAGTTATCCCGCAAATAAAGAATTCAGACGACTACCTTCAGAAAGAAGGCCAGGCTTCTCAAGAGCAATAGATACAAGCCTTCTTTTTTTTTTTTTTTTTTCCAACTTTCCTATATTGCATTCATATTGTTGTGTTTTTATTGTATTTAGTTTTGTTTGTCCTTTGCGAACTGGGTAATATGTTTGTTGTTGTCGAGCCACGCCGCAAATCTAATTTCCCATGTGGACAATAAAGAGCCGAACTGAACTCGAGAGAAACCTGGAAAACGGCGAGACGAGAACTGCACTCAGGTAATTTCAATAATCTGAATGGGCCAGCCAGAAAACGGAGTTAAGCCAACTTACAAGCCTGAATATGAAGAGCTTTTGAACTTGGGTTTCCAACTTAAACTTGCCAACTCTGAATACAGCCTATTACAGTCTAATGAATATGTATGCATGAAGCTGGAAGTGTTGTTCAGAAGACAATAAAAGGAAGCTCTCATGGATATTACACAGAGAAGCGTAGCCAAGTACACGGCTTACGTCGGCATGGAATATGGTTTAGGTTCCCAAACAGAACTTGGAAGAAAACGACAAAATATTAGGAAATAGGACATCCGAGTTAAGGCATACGGATCCCCAACCGCAGATAAAAGTGTCTGTTACAATAACATCGGATAGAAAGATTACGAAACGCTGGAGATATACAGTACCAAGGGACAGACAGGTGGAAGTCAGGATGTTGAAGGTTAAAACCAAGGTTGCCTCATTATTGGCAGAAGCTCTTGGGTCAGAGAAAATCAACTACTGCAGTTTCGCGCAATCTCAGTCCGATCCAGCAACATCTACGTCTCTCACGCTGGTTTTGAAGCCAGAGCGAATTGTGCGAGATAAAAAATGTGTTTATTTATTTATTTTAAACCACAGCACCGTTTCATTCTCGAATCTGATTGGTCAGAAGGTGCTGAGTAACGGCCCTGACCATAGTGTCGAAATCACAGGTTTCCATTAACGTTCTCGTTCTAGCTATGCCAGACGTGTGCTGCATACCTCTCCACTACGTGTTAAAAAAAGAAAAACATCAGCTATGAAAAAAAATTGCATTTTTTTTATTTAGTAAATTAGGAAAACTGCTATTGGGGTCATTGAGGGTTTAAAAAAAAAAAAGTGGGGGGTGAGGGATATTCCAGGAAAAAAAACAACCCCCCCCCCACCCAGTCATAAATTTATGAGAAAAAAAAGTTACTTATTTGATTTTTTTTTTAAATTAATGAATTAAAGATTCGACACATAAATTTGTGACATTTTTTTCTCTCGCAAATTTACGACAATCTTTGAGAAATGTTTTTCTCGGAATATTATTACATACATTATTTTATATATATATATATACACACACACGTGTGTGTGGGTGAATTTTTTTTTAAATACATTTTTTCACTAAAGGATTTTGTCCTGGCAAAGACGCACACAAAAGCACCGTCACGTCCTCTAGGCGCACGATAAGTAAATAATTCTGTATGAAATTTTTTTGTTTTTTTAAGTAAGAAATCTCTCCTTCTGCTTAATATGCAGACAAAAACGATCAACATATAAACGGGAAGCTCAACTTCTATCATTCGTCTTGGTTGTCTTTCCTTAACATTAAACATAAATGAAACAGTTAAAATGTATGACAAGTTAATAACAATGAACAAAAATGACTCTAAGAGGAACAAAAGACTTCAGTGATCAGCTTTGAGGCGGTAGCATGGGGTAACACCGCACCGACCTGCCGTTTAACATTTTCCCAAAACAACACGTCCTGTACTATACTGCATGTGAGGTATAAATCACACTACAAAGCAGAACATGAGATGGAAAGTGTTTCTCATTATTAGCCAAATGCTAGAGAATGTAACTCGGTGGTGTAACTTCATCAGCCCATTTGCTGGCCAACTTACTTCATGCGTGACTTAATATCTCATCTAATTTAAACCGAGGCAGACACGCTACGTTCCAAGCTAACAAGAAAAAATTCAACAGCTGTGTGTGTAAAAGAGCATTATCACTTCAAGATGATAGAAGGATAATTTAGCTCTCTTCCTCTCCTCCTCTGTCGATCCCAGGAGTAAATCGCTCATTACTGGAGACGTACACCTCCTTTCTCTCGTTCCCCGCACTCTATTGTTCGTCACTCCGAACATTAGAAAAACTCTCTGCTTTTTATTATGAGTCATACGCGTGCAAGTGTCCCCTCCTCTCACAAACCAATTTTCATGCTAATGATTGACACACAAAGCCAATCTCCATATCTCAAAAGGCAAAAGCAAACATCTGTTCTCCCTATTAACGCGCTAACAGGGCAAGTGCCCTCCTGAAGCTCCTAAAGCACTTACCGCCATGTAATTGAGCTGCTTATGAAGACGCGGCCTGCGCGGAAGGAAACAAGCTCGCCCCGGATATCATGTGATCTTTACTGCTCGGAAGTAAACAAGCTGGCTTGGCTTCAGCACTTAAGACGCATTTAAACCAGCCGTCGTGGATCTTATTATCGGAGATGTGAGCCCAGGATGGAGACAAGATTAAAGAATTGAATTATTTGCTTTATAATTTCGCCTTTCTCTGTTCCACATTAGACTCGTCATAAGCAGTATTATTATGACGTAAAAGCACTCTAGACATTAGACAATTTTTTAGCCATAAATCTTAGTGTCGCTTCAAATTACACGGCTCTTCCTAAAATGGTTGTCCTCCTTTCCTTCCTGTGTCTGAAGGATACAGCCAGATGATGAGGCATAATTAGCATCTTTAGGCAAACATTTAACAGAAATCCCCTATTGTGAAGCCACCTGCTCTAAAAGTATGTATGATCACCCAAATCGTTATTCATTTCAATTAAGCTCAGACTTGCAAATAAACCTCAATTAATGATAAAAAACGAGCCTGCGTTCATTTAAACAGCGGTTATTTATTACGATTTGACCCCCAAAATAACTCATCCCGAGAGACCTTGACTGCTTAGTGGTAGGATATTAACCGAGCCTTTGTTGTGAAGAATTATAAAATGGGAAGTCACGATTTAAAACAAGAATAATTTGTAATAATGAAGCTAAAGATGGCGTGGCAATGAAAAGCAATTAAAATCCATACATTTTTTGTCACTCGGAAATTCTATAAGGCTGGAAGATCAGCCCTGATGTGTTCGGAAAACGATAGCGGGCAAACGCAGAGACGGCTCTGCCACTACGTGTTTGATCCCCTTCGTTATGTAGATTCAGCAGTTGTTACAGAACATGGAGTTAATCAAGCGATCAAGTCAGACTGGCTCTTCTAACACTAGCATATTCGAGGTCATATTCTCGCCCGTTTTAATTAGTGGATTTCGGGTGCTGGGATGAGATGACCTTTACCTGAGGACGAGTTGTGCAAGTAAACTGATCAGCCGTAACATTAAAATCACCTGCCTAATATTGCGAAGGGCCCGTTTGACAGCTCTGACCTGTCGAATCATGGAGTCCACGAGACCTCTGAAGGTGTTCTGTGGTCTGTATCTGGCACCAAGACGTTAGCAGAGGATCGTTTAAGTTCTGTAAGCTGTGAGGAGGGCCTCTATGGATCAGACTTGTTTATCCGGCGCATTGAGATCTGAGGCCAAGTCAACTCTTTGTCATGTTCCTCAGAACATTCCTGAACAATTTTTGCAGTGTGGCAGGATCCTGCTGAAGGAGGCCACTGGGATTAGGGAATACCGCTTCCATGAAATGGCCTAATAACGGTGGCCTAATATATCCCACCCCTTGACAGGTACCATTGTCAGGATATGTTCTTCACTTCACCTCTCGGTGTATTTAATGTTATGCCTGATCGCTGTATCTCGCACCAACAGCTTACGCAGAAAGACAGGGAAAGTCGGTAGTTCCCGTGGTCAACTCCTCAAAGACTGCTTCAAACAGCACGCTGACTTTGGTTCCTGGAGCAACAGATGCCTTTGAGATACAACCACGCAACCAGAAGAGCAAATTCAGAAATAGTCTTTGGAGAACCACATTGTCTATTACAGGGGAGCTGGATATAAATGTGTGGCAGCCTGGGAAACATTTAACATGGTAAAAGTTGAATGTTTTCTTCTTCGGAAAACAGATTCATATCACAGGTTGTATGTTCTAATCTTTCGTAGTTTACGGTAACAGCTTATTCACACAGATGCTAAGCCTAGGAGTAAGTTAGGACAGTAGTAGCGCAATGGTTAAGGCTCTGGGTTACTGCTCAGAAGGTCGGAGGTTTACACCCTAGCACTGCCAAGCAGCCGCTGTTGGGCCCTTAACCGTCTCTCTGCCCCAGGGGTGCCTTATGTCTGACCCCAGCTTCCTAACGTGTTGGTAGGCTTGGGTGGATACTGGTAGTGAATTTCAAACATTTTGGACTAAAAACAAAAGAGGGCAATACCGACTAGCCATGAGTCGTAACTTTAACCTTCTTAAAAAAAAAAGTGATTAGCATGGTCAGTGTTATACATTAATCTATTATACATTACAATGACGTACATTTATATTATACTTTGCATCAGAATCACGCCTCCTTGAGACGTTTCATTCTTGACATTGTTAACCCTATGGACTGACCATTTGAAATTGGATGAGTGTGTGAACGTGTGCATGCCTTTCAGCTGACTGACACCCATCCTTTGTGTATGCGAATCCACCTCACACTCATTGTTCTTGGGATCGGCTTCCACCCTGACCAAGATAAAGCGCTTACTGAAGACACATCGATGTTTTAACGTTATCCTGAACTGACAGGCGAGCAAACTCTCTGCCCATTTATCTACTTACGGAAAAGAATTATTATGGATAAATGATTACAAGTAATTGTAAGAGTTATCTCTCTGATTATCAGCATGATCCACATCACTCTCTGCCTCATCACCTGAGGAAGACGCAATCTGCGGCATTTAAAAATTGCCTCATTGTTGCCTCTTCACTCCAAACACTGGAGTTCAGTGATTTCTTCATTAACTCATGATAAGTTCATTCACTTTAGTTCGGTTGATTGTATTCGTTTTTGTTATTATTTAATAAAAAATCGATGATGGAGCATTTGACAGCCGTATATAATTACAAACTTGTGCTCATTTTACATGCGGATATCCAAAAAAGAAGAAAAAGAAGAAAACTTGAGCAAATTCAAACCTCGGGAACAATCTTGGCATCCAATCCATGAGAAAAACATCCCCATGCAATTATTCGCAGCCCTTTCTATATATTGAACATCAACGTTCTGGCAGAAGCATACATCGCGTAGCAACTTTCACGTGACTGTTATTGTACAGAGGTTGGCTTGGTTGAAATATCTTGGCGCAGGACGTCTCACACAGAATTTGATATGCGAAGCGTGCTTGTGTCAGAAGGTTGATATAATGGGTTGTTTTTTCCGAGCCTTAGATAGAGAGGTTTTAGGCAGACGATTTCACGTACCGCTGTGTTTATTAAGCTGGCTCCTTACACAGTGTAATCTTTGCAGGCAGACAGCCAAGGCAAAGGTTGAGTAAAAAAAAAAAATGTAGACATAGCCCATTTCATTATCATCATCCAAATAAACAGGAACTAATGCTACAACAAAGGAAGTAGGTACCAGAAAACAAAACCCTGAAAACAGGCCAGTTTAGAAACGGTGACCCATGTAAAATAAATCAATGAGTATTTATACACAAGCTAACAAGACGGTATGAGATACGGGTCGAGATCAAGAGCACGGGTCAGGAAAAACTTCGTTACATGTTATTTGGAGTATACGCGTCGACTCACGATGTTCACATTGCTTAGAGCATTTTGTGTTGAATGTAGTTCGATCATTGAAAAAAAAATAAAAAACATAGTTGGACATCTTCTGTGAGTTTCCAGATTGAACAGAAACACGTGCAGGAGATAGAGAATGACGGAGGTCTGGAAAGGACGTACGATTATCTTATCGTGAGGTGCAGGCTTATAGTGGGGGGCTTGATGCAAGCCAGGTGACCTCATTCTGTGCCAAAGATCTCGCTTATCGTGACGTCACGTTGTGGCCTGACCCAATTCCCTCCACACCAAGGTAGCGAAGGAACTTCGGATTAAAATTCTTTAATAGGCTTGGGCAGAAAATGTCAATTCACAAACAAAGAGGTACGCAAGGTATGAGAGCGAACGCTGGAGAAAGAGAGAGCGACTTAGTGTGGGAGTTGTTTTCCAAACCACAATCCTCGAGTGAGATGCAGTCAAATAGAGGAGATTAGGTTAATTATTTTCCCCCGTTTTCCTCAAAACTCCCTTATTGTTTTATTATGTGCTCTTTAACACTGCCCCAAATCCCTATTATAGTGTGATTGCCTCAGTTGAAAGGAATTCGCAGTGCCCTACCTCCCACAGAGAAGGAGCGCACACGCATGCGGCTTCAATAAAAAAGCGGAATTATTGTGATGTTCTCACGTTGACATTCACTTGAGTGAACAGGCACGCATGGCAATTAGGAGTGTTAATGTGACTGTGTTTGGATGTGAAATGGCAGGCTTCAGTCTTGCTCGAATAGTATATGTCTGGAATAAGATTTCCAAAAACACAAATGCACGTGAGACAGGGGGCTAATCTCGCCTCCGATTTAAGCTATTGTTTTGTGCAAAGCTTCCGTCTCATCCGCAGTCATGGGAAAATGTCTTGTTTTACCAAAATAGCCAGTTGTATGCCACAATAACCACAATAAATTGGGTAGCTAAATACAAGATAATATGGAAAATCATATTTTATGCAGAGGTTCTTGTGCCATTATCATAATATGTTATTATTATTATTATTCATTACCAAGTATATCTTCATACTAGAGCTATAACCAAACATTATTCAGAAATGGATAAAATACAGATATGAATAGGAGAAGCGCTGCTCTTATTTATTTATTTATTTATTTATTTATTTATTTACGCGCCAAAAAGATTCCCGTGAACTCGCATCCATTGCAACCAAGAGCCCATGGGATGCATATACTTTTACTTCTACGTGGAAGTCAGCAAGCTCTTAGACATGAAAGCTATGGGATGTATATGTTCCTAAAACATCTTCGGATATGGCTGTTTGGAGAACAGATAGTACAGCTCCATACTTTGGTTTTATTCACACCAAGAATCCACAGTGACTCCCGTCAGAACGTATTTGAGCAGACGCTACATTATATAAGATTAGAAATCTGTCAGTGCCAGTTCTATAACCTAAGCCTTCAAGTATTTAGTATAAATAACTATTATTAGCTAAAACTGAATGCTCACATTCATCTCCGCAGAGTTAGATCATACATGTGGGCTAGTTCCTTGGTGCATCTTGGCAGACTAATCTCTTCATGATTTATTTCCAGAAAATTGCAAGCTCATCCAGTTTGGTGTAATCCACCATATGAATCATGCGTTGCTTGTTTGTACAGTTTAGGACTCTGGAACAGTACCTCCTGGTGATGTCCAAAATACACCCTAAAAAAAAGTTTAGATGATGGAGATGATCCAAGGTCAGAGTTAATGCTGGTTCGGTAACGCCTCAGCGGGACGCAAACACAAAACTATTTGTAGGAGACAGGATCCGTGTCGTTTGGATGTACTTGTATAGTGTTACGTTATCCGGAGCAAAATGATATAAAATTGGTTTTTCTGGCCATTTTTGTTTGCATGCTACATTTCACATCCGTTAGCTCTTCATCCAAAAGCTGTGCTTTACATGACATGGTCATTTCTTTCACTCTCTTTCTTTCTACCCTGGCTCTCTTCCTGTTAATGTGCAGGCATGGAAGTGAAACAGTACCGGTTCACCAAATCGTAAATCTGTCTGAGGTGATGCCTGTTGGAGTGATCCAGCCGTGATTTACACTCCTTTGGGAATGATCGACAGGCAGCGTCAAGAAGGGAGGCAGAGAGAGGAAAAGAGAAGGACATAAAACTCCCGTCTCAACAAAGGATGTTGGGATAAGCAGCTCACTATCGGCGCTATGCGGCAGTGGAACCCATGTGGCCGAACAATGGCGCCCGGTGGAAGTCCGTCATCGCGGGAAAAGAGACGCGTCTAAGATTACAGCCTCGATCGACTGCCTGAACGCGTTGCTTTGAACTAGATTCCATTTTCCAAAAAGCAGAAACACAAACCTCAAAGCCGTTGAGCAGTCGAGTTAAACTTCATCCAGTGGTCCTTTCAGAACATTTTGAAATGTTTTGGCATCAGTGTTTCACTCTTGATGCTGAAGCGCTGATTACAGAGAGGGGAGTTTGCAGAGATTAAAACATCCTGCAGTGGAATTTCGGTTTTTGAATGGGCGAGTGTGTTGCGAGAGCTCCTGTGACTAGCAGACGTGAAGGCTTTCGGAAAGATCCAGAAGTAGGTCTGGATGGGAGGATGAGTTGATGTGATTAAACAGTCCAGGTTAAAATGGTTAGTGGTGAAAACAAGTCAGCAAGGTTAGAAAGTTTTTCAAAGCTGGAAAAAAAAATTGGAATGAGCCCAATTAATGGTGGCAGGGAATTTTTGACCAAACATAGTGCGAGAGATTTATCTGATGTCTTAGTTATAGATAATAGATCAGTTCATCATAGTAATTAGACAACGCCCGCTCCAGGTTCCGTGTATGTGCCCTGATGGTGGAAAGATTACAGTTATTATTATGCCAAAAGCAGAACCTTGTGTTGTGTGCAATTACCAGCTGTACAGTCGAGATCGGAATCTACGTCGGCTCTTACCGTCATTAGAGGTCATCAGAAGGCGGACGGTAATTTGCCAAAGTGACGTACAGGCTTCAGGGGTGCCCAGATTAGAAAAGAAAGAGCTAGTTTAAATCTGCCAGCGAGCGTGAATGAGCTGCCATGGCCCGCTCCCCTGACGCGCCTGATGAATTATATTCAACCTCACCGAGAATGGAGATTCGGCTGAATATGGATTATGGAAATGGACATGGATATGAAATAGGGTGCTAATGTTCAGGGCTGGCTCCAGGCCAAAGGGAATGATGAGCAGGGTGATAAGGAAAGAAAGAACGAGTGAGCGAAAACGCATTACATGAAGTGTCTTCATTGAAATGTCTTTGGACTGTTCGGTGTATTAAAACGTACTACTTTCATCCCGTGTCGATCTCGTTTAGCGCCGTTATCATTTTCACGTGCCGGTGCTGATGTGATTGAAAGTCCCCGTGAAACCAAAAGAGGCATTTTCGACTTTTCGTACAAGACTGTTGTAAACAGTATACAGACGCATGTACGCAACGAAAATATTCTTATTGTGAATTTTTACGGCCGATCGTTTCCAGGTAAACGGCGAACGATTTTGATACTTCAGTCTGGAGTTGAATAAAAATAAATCAAATTAAAAAAAAAACAACAACATATTTGTCCTGCCCCTGTAAATAAACAGTGAGTTTCGCTCTACAGTTACATCAGACAGTTACAGTTTGAATAATTGTGATCGTGCAGCTTCCACGGTTTCCTCCTCAGAGACACGTCAAGGTAGGCAACCGTGCCTTAACAAACTGCTGCATCACGTGGTTGTGTAACCTGAAGAAAGTATCTGCCGTCTTTAACCTACATAAGCTCACTGGTGTCATTTAATCACTATTAAATTATTATTAAACACGATTTGTTTATCGCATCACTTTTTAGAGAATGCGTTTTTTTTTTTTTAAAGATACAATTTTGCAATATAAGTCACTTTTTCCTCGTTAAAACTATTCCAAGAATCGAATCGTAACGCTGTGAATGCGAATCTAATCAAATCGTGACTGGACGTGTGTCGTTACACCCCTACATTCGAGTCTGTTTATATTCAGCGGCGCGTATCTCGAATACTATTGGCTGTTGTGGAAATCAGGCAAGAACACACGTCCTCCATTACATCCTGCTGGAACAGTCGACATACGGAATCGGCTCACGGCTCTCACGATCACACGTTACATTACAATCCTTAGGGTATAGTATGATCTGGAAACTGGAAGGGATTCTTCCCTAAAGAGGAGTAGATTTGTCAGAGTTTGAGGGAAATTGAGGAGAACTTGCTCGCTCCCTCTGTGAAGTGGGAAGGCTTTGTGTGTGTGTGTGTGTGTGTGTGTGTGTGTGTGCGCTTACTGTTAGCTCACTTTCATCTCAGCCTAGGGGGAGCTCTTGAATCGTGCAATCAAAGCAACAGTGCGAGATAGAGACAGAGGTAGGTCTTGCTGAGCTGACAAGGCAGGGGATATAGTCACTCACTCACTCACACACACAAATACGCACACACACACACACACACTCACACACACGCACTATTGTTTTGATGAAGCTTTCCCATGGTGGGAGAGTAGCGTAGAGGAGAACGCACTCCCCTGCATGAGCACACAAACCCTTCCTGACATTCACAACCTGTTCCTTCCTCCAGTCAAACAATCCCACACTACCTCCGTGTGTGTCTGTACGACAGAGGGAGCGAGCGAGTGCCAGACTGAGTGGCTCCTGTTGTTCAAAGGCAGGCAGATTAAATGCCCACACACTGGCATTACGAGTAATTTAAGCAAACTACTTTTTTTTTTATATATTCGGGATGAGATTTTGTCTTTAAAAAAAAAAAAAAAAGTTATAATGGAGTCGAATAGGACGATTTCAAACAAAGTGATAATGGATTTGCAGTCTTCTAATAAAAACCTTCTTTTCTCACCTTGGTGACGCTAATCAACATCACATTAAGGAGAAATGCAGCGTCGGATTTTGTGGAAACGTCAGAATTAACGTTAGAGCGGATGAAGACGCAGTTACAGCTCGTCTGCTTAACGATCTTAGCGGGACGACGAGCGTCGATGGCGGTGTAAACGTCACCGTTAAAGCTTTGGAAGATGATCTCTGTGATAGACGAGAAGGTACGAGAGCTGGACTAGAGCTAAAGAATCAAAGCTGCATCGCTCTCTATCGGGAGAGACGAATCCACACTGGTGCCACGAACGGCATCATGGGTAATGTGAGAAACGGTTAAAGTGAAATTAGATCAACATGACATAAAGTGAAAGACTAAACAACTCTTAGAACCGTAACGGAATTATACATCACTCATTTAAGCACACACGAGGTACCGTGAAAAAGTATTCGCCCCCTTGCCGAGTCCATCTAACTTTATCATTAACGCTTAGTTGTTACTGATCTCCAAACAAATTTAGTACGAGACAAAAGACACGCTGAATAAACACATTACACAGTTGTCGGGTAGGTTTGTGAAGTATTGGAGAACAAAATCTTCCCCAGACCTTGTAAAATACCTCGGGAATGAGTTACAACACACTGAATCAGAGTCAGAGCTGGCGTAATATATTTGTCTTTTCATTTACCAACAGTCTTAATAATCCATAATATTATCCCTGGCAAATATACACTCGGATTGGTGAGAAGTCATAGGAGTGAAAGCTCAGCTTGGGCCTGAACTGATATTTTCCCTTACGCTACACGATTTGCAATAATAAATAAACAAATTTATTTTATTTGGACTATTTGAACCTGGAATTTCATGCGACTTCAAATGGGAACAGACACGGAAGGCGACGGTGCAGCTCAGTTGTCCGTATTTTATGCATGTTGTCAAGATTACATTACGCACGATTCCCGTTCAACTTTAATAATTACACTGGTCCTGACTGGACTACGAGTCGATCTTAGGGGTTTCACAAACGGCAGGATAATTTGAAATCCTTTAAAACCAGCCTTTTTGTGATTGCCGGAGCAAACGAATCAGCCTTCAAATAATTCCCTAGAAGGTTAATCCCTTTTTTTTCCAATAGTGAGGACATCAGTTAATCTCTGCGCCCACTGCTAAGAGGGTTGTGTGCATGATTTCCGTGTTGAGTTATTTCCTGTCATAGACAGACACGGACAGATAGAGCGATATCTGCGCTCGGTTGGAGTAAGTTTTTCTCCAGTGTCTCAGCTGGCACAAGGCCTGTAGGCCTGAACAAACACACACCATCCTCTACCCTTTGGAGCCCCGTTTCTGCCGGGCTCGTTCCTCTCACTGGCACACCAGGAAAAAAGTTTGTTAAGCATTTTTTTTTTTTTTTTTTTTCCCCCCCAAACATCCATCCCGACCCAACGTTACATCCAGAGCTCTGGCGCGGTTTGGACTTTCACCAAAGTCAACATGGAGATAACTATTGAGGAAAAGCTTGCTAAACGGATGGGAGAGGATGTAGAAAAGAAAAATAAGGTTTGTGCATTTCTTTTTGTGTGCTTTTTAAAAAAATAAAAATAAAAAAAACAGGTCTTTTGAGCCTGGTCTCAGTAGCTGAAATCCAATAACTGAGCAATATTGAGCATTTTTACTTTCTGACAAAAAAGCCAAATAGACCTCACACTCGATAAATGCCCTTTAGTTTCTGAGAGGAAGTTGACTCACTCTCTCTCTCTCTCTCTCTCTCTCTCCGGCTCTCACCTACTGCTAGTTTTGAAAGTTCTTTCCTGAATCTAAATTTACTCCATCAATAGCAGCAGGTACAATTTTAAGAACGTCATGGATGAAGGAAGTGTTCGTATTGTCACTCACACTGAGCTATTTAACGTGTTTAAAGGGAGCTCAGCTTGGAGCTCGCCAGATAATGCTCAGGCGTATTAGAGAAATAAATATAAAAAAAATCTTTACAATGTGCACGCTTGGACCAGAACTAGAACGGAGCACCGCAAGTTTAACTGATCAGTGCTTTCATTCCAGAGAACTTCTCTTTATAAGTATAACGAGGCATTTTTGTCGAAACTTGGAAATTGAATATTTGCAACAGCAATCGTATTTTTTTCATTTGCACGCTGCGCAAGCAAGCAGATGATTCATCTAACCCCTGGAGAAAAATAAGTCACTATTAGTTAACCTGTCACCATTTGCCATTTTATATGTAATAAATCTAATCTTCATCTGATAAGGGCACGTAGATTCAGTTGCTAAAGCCTTTCTGCGGGATTTTCTAAATAAAAAAATATCCGTATGGTATCTACTGTAGAATCAAATACCCGCACGGGATATTCGGGCTAATCTTCCTAAAATGAAACGGGTTTCTGGTTCATTTGAAAAATTTCTTTCTTCGTTTCATATATTTACGGTATACACAATAAAAGTGCAACGTTACAGGATACCATTATAGATTATTTTTAAATGGTTCAGAAATAATTAAGGTTGGATTCAGCAGTTGTAACTATATAAAAAGGAATCATAATTTCCTCTGTAAAAGAGAACTAAAAAGCATGAATAAAAACCCCTCACAAGAAATGTAAACAAGTTCTAAAGGCTAGAAATTGGAAAGAAATGAGCTCACTAGACAATTTATTTGACACCTCATGGCAAAAAAATACCAAGTCTGATAACAAGACTTAACTACCACCATCAATTAATTGAGGATTAATTTTGACCCAAGCCTTGTAATTGCTCATTCCCCCTCAAATGATTTCTCCTTTGAGGCACAACGTTAATCCCGACTGTATTATCTTAGCAGTAACACACAAGAGAGGACGAGTGCAACCTGGACAAACTCTTAATCTGTTTTCCAAGCATTCGTCATCATAAGTCCCAAACCCCGCCAAACAAAAGAACACAAAGTCACGTGCATGCTTCAGTGCTTAAGTACAGAACCGTTAATTAACGCCTGGTCTCATATTTCTTAAGGTTGCGCTCCCGAGGATGCGGCGAGGCTAATTGGTGTGTAACGGAAGACTGCGTTCACTACGTTCACTGTCTCCTGCCTTCGCTTAATGTAGATTACGCTCTTTCTAGGCAAACAGTGCTGTACTGCTGCCCCTGCACTGCCTATGGGCCAGAACACTAAACGGAGGGGAAAAAGTGCTGAGAGTGAGGCCGACGGTCTAAATAAATAATAATGGTAAACTGTTTCTACCGTCTGAGACGGAAGAAACAAGGCCCCGAGGTTTGCGTTGAGCGAAAAGAGAAGCGGCTCAAATTGCACGAACCAAATACGAATGAATAGAAAAAAAGAAATAATAATAATAATAATAATAAATAAACACTATTGTCTTCAACTTGTCATTAAAAATGCGTTAATAGCAAGAAATTTAGTCTGATGACCGAATTCATCAGCCATTATTGCCCTACTGAGTTTAGGCTGAACTGCGATCACTGGAGTGAAGAGACGATGATGAGGCTCACGTTTAAACGCCGCCAGTGACTCCTACATCAAAGTGATAACTCGTTTTATCGCTGAGCCGCTCCATCACTTCATCTCGAACCCTCCGGTCGTCTGGCAGCAGTCTGCTCGCAGTCCCTACACCAGATTGTCCTCAATAGGTGGCAGGTCCTTTAGTGCCATGGCCCCCAACGTGTGTGATGCCCTAGCTCAGACTTTCCGTCAGCTGAAAATGCCCCAAAAAAAGCCACAAATGCTCAACTCATGACCCTTAAAGCCTTTACCATATTATTCTTCCTTTGTCCTTTTTTTTTTAATGATTTTACTTTGTGTTCCACACTCCTAAAGTGACCTTGGGTGCAGTGGCGTCTGGTGGTTACTAAAACAGGAGACGCACAGCTTTCGATCAGGGACTCATATATATATATAATAATTTTCCTATGAGCAGGAAAAGACTTTTCTAAAATCAGATCACTAGCATCGTCTGCCATTAGAGGCTAATCAGCTAGCCGAAAGAAAGACGCGACAGCTAGCTAGTTAGACTCATAAACTATAGCCCTGTGGTTTTAAAATGCGTCTTGAGCGTCCAGATCACAAATGGACAGCCGAGACATGTCGCCGTTTACACCTGTGTTTATCGGGCATCTCCAAGGTGTCCAGCCGTCCGCTTTTGTTTAGATTTCGTTACTACCTACTGATGTACTGACCTACTGCCTTCCGCTAGAAGGTCCCCGTTCACAAATATATTAAAACGTTGAACCTGCAGCATATTTTCTTGCACTCCAACCACATACATTGGCGCTCCTCTACATTTATTTTCTAGCGTGTCACGCTGTTACCAAAACAACCAACGCGTCCAGCATTAATGGTGTATTTTCCGTGTCGTGGACGCATCAGCGTTTGCACGTGTTAAATGCGTCGCAGACCACCTCTGCAAGTGGTTTGAGCGAATGTGTCTTGAATGCGTCTTGGAGGTTGTTTATACTTGTATTTAGCGCCGTCCAGTTGTGATCAGATCACCCAGGATGCATTTAATACCAAGTTAGTCTATTAACACTAATAGACGCAATGGCTTCAGTGGGTGTCTGTTAGTTCTGTGTCGGGGGTTTCACAGGAGATTTTCCCTGCATTCTTGCAGTGAGATATCTGATCATTTGATTTGCTATGATATTGAATTACACCAAGACTGATGAATAACAGACGCATCGGTACAGGTGCTATATAATCGGAAAAATTGTAAATTTTCAACAATATTCGATCACAATAAGGAGACACACTGACGTATTCATTAGAAGCCCAAAGGCTTCACTCAGATCATTATGATGGATGCGTAAAAAGTGAAATCCCACCTTCGAATAATACAGAAACGCACCAATACGCCACATAGATAAATACATGGCGCAACAATGATATTAATAATGATGATGATGTACAGGATAGAATAATTAGCTTCTACAAACAGTAATCGTGCCTCCGTGTGAAACTCGCACAATAAACCGAGCTCAGGATCGAGCTACGGATCCTGGAGCTGCGAGGCACCAACATTAACCTCTGCACCGCTGTGCTGCTCCTATAATAATGATGTATGTATATACGAGTGTATAATTATCCTGGTCAGTGTCGCGTTGGATCCGGTATCCCGGGAACACCGGGTGAGAGGTGGGAATTCTCGCTGGACGGGACACCAGTCCCTTGCGCAGCAGGTTCTGAGTTTTAATTTAATTTGGTCACCGTGTGCCGCATTCACAGGTGACAACCACTTATATATGTAAAGTCTAGACACGGCAAGGAGAACTCATCACTGGGATGTGTATTTGCACTCGTTCATCCGAATGTAATTTCCAATGCATTTTTATGAACAGGGAATCATAGATCAAACGCAGGACAGTAAACGTTTACCTTTATTATAGCCGAGGAAATGAAGCACAGCAGGGCATGCAGTTATAGGAAATGTATTATATTACACGCTACCGTGAAGTCAGCAAATGTTAAATAAACATTCTGGTGAAACTCGACGATTGTTTACGCCATGTCGTTCTTGTTAAAGTACTTGTATTCGTTTTTAAAAGACCTGAACGGATTGGTTCCGAACTATATTCGAGATCTTCTACTGCATTTGTTATCCCGGGAAGATCGTCGAGGTCATCCTAGGACGGGGTTAAAATAAAAGGAGAGAGTGCTTTCTCCTAGACTATGGCACACCCTTCCAACTCCCATTAGACAAGCTTCCTCCATTTCTGCTTTCAAGTCTGGTTTCAATACTTATCTCTACAGACAGACATTTAGACAGGGCCGGGAGGCGACGGGATCCGTTTCCATTTTATGACCTCGTGTCCAAGTTGTCCATTGTTTTGTTATTTTTTGCGCTATTTTATTTATCAAATTATACTTACGATCTTTCTTATCTGTAGTTATTTTAATGTTCTTTTCCTTGCCGCTTATTATTTGGTTCTGATTCAAGCATGTGCCATTAGAAGTCACATGATTAACCGGATGGAGTTTTCCTGTGTTTAATTAAAAGGGACACGGGGATTTATATTAAGACTTCTGTGAAGGCCTCTAAGAGAGCTAAACAAACAGCATTAGGAAGATAACGGAGCTATCAAAACACGGCCAGGACAAAGTTCTGGAAAGGTATCAATCAGCGCTTGGTTGTAAAAAAAAAATAATAAATCGATATAAATGAATGAATACAATTCCCAAATGATGAACAGCACCAATAAATCCATTATTTTTTTTAAAAATGACAAGGATATGTCAGAATCGTGACTCTAGAGGAGGCCTAGACGAGACTCGGTGACCAAGTAAGGAGTATATTAGTTATAGAAGAAACCAAGTAGTCAAGGATAACACTAGCAAATGTGGGAAAGTTCAAGGGGGGTGAATACTTACGCAATTCACTGTACGTTGTGGTATGTTATATATTCTCCATTCTACTTTCATTCAAACGCACAGTATAAGACACATTTTAACCAAGCTTTATCTTTATGTAATAAATAATGGTACCCGTATGACTTACACAAGCCTAACTTTTCAGATGAAGAATTTATATTGTTAAAAACGATCCTCGTTTTGAGAATACACACATTATGGCACCACGTGCATGACTTACAACTCGTTCGTGTTTGCAGAGAAGAGAAGTCATGCTTTAAATAAGCCATGCTTTTTATTAAAAAAAATAAATAAATAAATAAAAATCCGTACATATTTATTACTTATTCAAATAATATAGTGGTAGCCATTAGTTTGGTTAAAATATGTCCGTGCATACGCAGCATATGAGTGAAAGCCGCTTATGCCAGAACGTTGACGTTCAATATACAGAAAGTGCTGCAAATAAGTTGCATGCAAACTTTTCCCCCCCGCCGGGAGACTGGGTTGGAAATATCATGTCCTTACATAACAAATGACCCTTGTCTACAAGTGTATCTCTCCAGAAGTATCCAGAAGGGCATCATCCCTTAAGCCCTGCACTTAAAGCGCATTAATAAAGATCTCCACACTCCCAGGCTCGGGCAGGTGTGTTATTTATGCAGTGGGAGGGAAGTGTAACTCATTTCCACATAATGACAGACCTCTTTCTCCTCCCTCCCCTTCATCCTACCCTTCTCTCTCTCTCAATCTCCCTACTATGCAACGATCTTTTTCTCCTTTCCTCACAAAATGCCCCCTGCCTGCCTGCCTACACACACACACACACACACACACACGTATCACCTGAATGACTGGCTCCAAAATCATCACTTTTACACCCCTTAATCTATTTTAAACCTGCTGTCTCACCGCATCCTTTTTTTGTCTTTGCTCCTCCTCACTTCCACGACTCCTGTACAGATGTAGGGCTTATTGCAGGATGACTCAGCAGACTGCCGAAGTACACATTATCTGAGAAAAACAACTCTCTTTAATTGTCAGGTCTGCCTCGTACTCCCCATCCCGTTTCCATCGAGCAGTTTTATTAAGGACGGCTAAAGGTTCGGTAAAAAATGTAAAGTTATTCGGCACCTGGTGGAACCTGTACTTCTGACTTTTTATCTGATCCCTCGTCAACCCGTCACCATGACACACTTGTACGAGCTGGAACAAAGAAGGGTCATGAGGTAGGTTTGAGGTGATACAAATACTAATATATTAATAGCAACAATTGTTATTACATATCAATTGTCTGTGTCTGTGCAATAATATAAACGTGAGACCGGCGTGTGTGCACGCGTGCGAAAAGCCTGTCCGGAGTTAGCAAGTGGAGTAAAACCAGTTTTGCCCCTCGTTGGGTGGTCGTCAGATTACTAACTGACTCGAAGGTGAAGTAGGAAAACAACAACCTGCCTTAAAGCGGAATTTTAAAAAAGGTTTACGTTGAAGGAGAAGAAATTGGCAGTGAGGACTGACACATACCAGTTGTTATAGGGACATGACCCAACCCAGCACACAGCATCAGTAGGGAATGTTAGCATAAGGCTCTGGTTACGATCTTGCGCAAGGCGGATGCCATGTCATGTTTAGCTGCTGTGCCGCGCTGATTAGACGTGTTTACGCAGGTCATATGATCTGGAGTGACAATAGAACCGAGCCCGAGTCTCAATCCGAATCAAAACAGCGGACTAATGAGTACCAGGCTACACATTCCCCCTCTTGCCTTCAAACGTGACAGGCCTAATCACAACGCCTGCACCTGATTGAAAAAGGCTGCTCTAATTTCTTATCCGTTTTTTTTTCTTTCTTCCGTTTCACGGAAGAAAAAGGTATTTCTAAGCGAGAAGGGAAGTGCGCGTGTGCGTTTGCGGCACTCCCGTCGTTTGTACAAAGCACAGGAGCCGTGATACAATGTGAAAATAATGCGGGGCATTAGCGGCGGCTAGCATTACAAGGAAGCATTGATCCGCAGGCTTTCCAAAAAGCGACCGTGTCATAATCCATGGTAATTTGTTATGAGCGATCCAATCTCCACATTACCCAGCATTTGACATCTGTTTCTTTTCAGACATTGAGCTACACGAGCAGTCGCCAAGATCATTACAGACTGAGGGGAACCAAGAATGCTGGACTGCCATTATCAAGTGCGTAGCTGAACCTACCATGACTCTGAACCACAATCGCAACTGTAACACTATATATAGGAATGGGAAGAAGAAGAAATTGGAACGGCTCATAAGAATTCCTAAAAAGCCGGAGTGCTCTGTCACAGTCCTCAGCTGAAAGTCTTCCTACAGAGAAGAATGGACCTTGTACAAACCGTGTGCTGTTCAAACAGCATCTCTCTCTCCCTCTCGCGCTCATAGCGACCATTAAAACATAATGTTCTAACATCTAATGCATTGTTAATAATATATCTGCTCTATCGGCAGCAGGACCAGGTGAGTAGGTCCTCTCTGAGCGCGCACTTGAGGAAGAGTGCATGCTTTCAGATATCCGACTGATGAGTTGGCAGGGAAACGGAGATGCCTTGATGACTTGATGGGGGGCGTGAGGAGATGTAGAGACACAGCAATCAGCAGAACATGATCCTGTGTAAAAGACACGGCCAGACCGCTGATATGCTGAGAACCTGGATATGGCTCTTACCATGAAGCCCGGAACCGACAACATCTTAATGAACAATTATGGGTCTGAAATGTTGGCCCGTGTCCGCATTGGCAACAAGCATCCACTGCAAAGCATCACTGCCAATTAAGTTATTAGTGTATTATGAAGCATCGAGTGGCAAATCATAAAAGCAAGTGCTGGCTCTTAAAATCCGAGATGCTCAAGTCATTGATTGTCCTACGTAGTCTAAGACGGCACATGATACGATGGCCTTAATAAAACTAATGACGGTTACATTAGCAAAGGGTAGGAATAACGCAACAAGGTCGCCGTCACAACCTGAGGACCGGGATCTAAAATAACATGCATGTGTTTGTCCTGAACAAATTTTCCAGAGGTGGCCAAAAACCAAGCTGGGGGGAAAACAAAGCTATGCCTCCTACAGTGATGGAAGCATCATTAAAGTGCTCTGCTGTAATCAAACACACAATAAGGATTGATATCCATCCCCATCCGTCTCTTTTCTTTGCCAATTAAGCTGTCAGGTCTGGACAAACCCTACGCGACTGTGGCTGTAGCGCTAGCTGCCACTGTGCTCTGTTTCCCAGTGCAGCTAGCTTCCACACTTGCAAACACCCTAATTACCTTGTTATTTTGCCATGCAAACTATTCACAGCATCTGCTAAAAAGCCATCCGTGCTCAATGCTTTTAGAATACGGCCAACCAGAGAGAGTGCGTTGCGGGGGGGAAGCCAATCAGCGTAGCACAGAATGGCATTTTCAATAGCCTTTTCAGAAATGGTGCGCAAGCAATTATATCCCCCCGCTCTACTTCCTGCCAAGCATCCTTTTTGTCCTGACCCATAATTCTAGGGCTGATTCATGCCTTTCCCCTTCTCTTTCTGTTTTTTTTTTTTTTTTTCCACCATCTTGGCAAGTCAAATTGTGGAGAAGGTTTATCATCACAGATCGTGGGGCAATATCTGTACAGATAATGTGGAGTCTTCCATTACCTTACGCGGTGTTTCCATTAGGCCTGCACATGGCATCCGTTCTCAGCTCTCTTTTCTCTCTCCGTCTCACTCTGCCCTGGCCGGAGGGAGGCTCTTTGGCTGGTGGATTGATGAACGAGATTAAGCTAATGCAGGCACGGGGCACACAGAGGCACCTGAGGCATGCTCATGCATCGCGATCCTGCCTCTTTCTGATTAACTTCGCAAACTGATTGAAATCAAGTCCAAGAGGCGCGCTTTAAATGGATAATCCCGCACAGACGCCGCTCTACATGTTCTCCAAACTAGTGGCCAGCTCATTGGTATGCGGAGTCTTTGTGCCATGGAGCAAGGGAAAATAGCAGATGTTCAAACTTCAGATTATGGCTTAAATGATAACGATTTGTAAAATTTACTCCTGAGACTAAGCTCTACTCTGAGTAACCCCTTAGGCATTGACTTACTGGAACAAAATGTAATACAAGTTGCTAAACTGGCAGTTTTTATCTAATGCTAATGTGACAATAATCAGTTTGGGACTCGTTCCAAAAACATGCTGCTCTGATCTGATAGCAGTTCAGAAGAAAATCATCGCTAATAATACGTGTTCTGTGACTTCCGTTTTAATTAGCGAACGATGGTTCCTTTCGCCTCATGTCCTGCTGACTGCGAAAGGGGAAAATAAGAGCGATTGGATATTCTACACCCGTCCACGTTCCATTCTTTCCTCCTGCCATCCTCACTCTCATCTCCTGTCCTAGCAGGTGGACCAATAATGCAGTTTATTTTCTCTCATTACCTCTCCTTCTGTTTTCTCTCCACCTGGTTCACTAACCGTAATTCAATCCTCTTGCTTTATCAGTGGGTCTTAAGTCACTTCAACATTCTGCACACATCCCTCGTCTAGCCTAAAAAAAAGGCAAGGAGAGAAATCACTTCTATTGTTGCCGGGCCCTGTGGGAAGGTTAGCAGGTTAGCATAGGGCTGCAGCATGTTTCAGTGAATTATCTGATTACTAAGCAGCATGGTGGAAAAAACAGTCTTCGGCACACAGACAATTTGGCCATGATTGCTTTCTTTTGTTTACACAGCACAGGGGCAGCCATTTCGACAGAGGTGATTTTCCGTTACATGCGGCGCAAGGAAAATATGGACTCTGACTGTGATCGAAATGCGAAAGCTATACGAAGCTGTTTAAATATCAAACAATCGACAATGTTCGCGCGTGTCCAAACAGAGTATAAATAGCGTTTAATTGTTACAGGCACTCCATTTTAGCTTTTTTGCTGACGTCTCGGTGCAAATTTAAGCAGAAGAAAGCTCATTTTGGAAGTCGAGCCAAAATTCTCACTGCAATCTCTCTACTAGGAAGGGATTAATGAGTGCTCCGAGTTGCTCCAACAAATGACCTATAATTCCAATTTCAAAAATAATAAATCAGACAAATATAGCAAATAATGTCGGGCAATTACGCCATCAGATAAAATCCAACATTTGTTTTGGGCCGCATGTGTTCTTAAGAATGTGAAAGGCTCTTTGAGCCAAGAACATTTGAATTACGCCAAACAGAGAAACAAAGCCTGTTTGCTAATTCTGGCCAAGTCCCAAGAAGAGTTTCCATTTACTCCCGCTCCACTCTCCCCAGGGGGGATTCCTAGTAATACTACATTCTCATTTTTGAGGGGATTTCCAATTAATCCAATTAAATATTGGAAAGAGTAAAGTTGGCATCAACCTCATCCCTTCTCTGCTGGAGTGAGCTCAGGTGCAGACGCCAACTTTTTTTTTTTGGGCAAAGGAGGTTCTTGGAAGACATAAGACTAGATTCCGTTCTGCTCTTGTTCCAGATAAGATTCTCTCCAACTGTCACTTGGACGCTATCTCTCCAAGTGGAAGGGAGTTGACTGGAGGGAACAGACTTCCGAATTGAGTCTTTATCAATGAAATTCCTTAGAGGCACCCAGGTACTTTTCCGAAACAGACTGAAAGAAACTGCAGCCAGGCAGAAATAAGGAGAACAAAATAAATGTAAAAATAACCCCTCACCCCACCTCCCAGAAAAATGGTACAATAATAGATTTTATTGTTTGAAAGCTAAGGAGTTCAATGAAAGGAAGTAAAAAAAAAAAAAAAAATTATATATATATATATATATATATAAAACCCATAAACATGGCCCACCTACTGAGGCACTGAAAGAAGATGGCGTAAATGAGTAGAGACACACTTAAAGGGATGAGTTCATGATAAATTCATGGCAACTTGCTGATGAAGCACAATTTAATATGATTTAGAGCTCTGCTTGAACATGAACTACTTGAGGAGAGAGCACAAAGGGTCTTTTAATACATGGGAGAAAATAATAATACAGAAAAAAATATTCTATTTAAAATATATATTAAAACACAAGAAACCTAGACTTGCCCACTAACTTGGCAAACAATGAAATGTAGTACAAAAGAAAACAAGATGGTGAGGCCAATTTCTGGCCCGTCATCCCTACTGGGTGGGCGGGTTTGAGGGACATAATCTCTCCATCTTGGCCTAGTTTTTTATTTGGACTCATTTCCAACTCTATTTTTTTCCAATGCAAAAAAGAACATGATTTTCAGCAATCACATCAGCAGTTGTGGCGGTGGATAGAAGGCCTGGCTCAGCCCCGGTGCCATCCATCCTCACATTCGCAAGCAGGGAAAACCGGTCCAGCAGAGACCATCCAGGTTTGGGTCAAAGACTTGCCAAGGCTCTGTAAATGTATGAAGACAGTTGCTTGGAGAGAAGAATGATGTGTGAATTGCAAGAGGGTAGTGCAGGTGTTCTGCTTACACTGCCAAATTGAGGTCCAGTATAATGATTTTTGTGAGCACTAACAATGAAATTATGTTTTGCCTCAAACATGGCCGACCCAGAAGCAAATTCCCAAATGGAATTTGTCACCCTACCAGCAGTAGTGGCATTGAGGACTTCTGACAACTCCTCAGCACGTACGACACATCCATCTCCTGGAGTCGACTCTTAGTCCTGTCTTCTAACTCACTCACTCAGACACTTCACAAGTCTGGATTGAAAGTTTCTCCACAAGTGGTAGCTCTTTTTAAATTAGACTATGGATCAAATCCCTAAAAAACCCTTTCAAATGACTAGGATTTCTGCATTACTAACTTATAAAATCTTGTCCAATTACTTCTGCCAAAGTGGTTAGGTTTTCACTGTGGTTTGTTTCGTGGTGGTCTGCACAAAACCTACCAAACCGATTTCCATCGGAATTATAGAAATTCAGTATTATGGGCCAAGGAAGAAGCCATTAAACGTCGGAGTGCATGCGAGTCACAGGGCCGCTCCATGAAATTAGTTTTCCTTTTGCCAACATTGCAAGATAAGGCATTTTGTGCTTGGTGGACATCTGCGCTCATCAGTGTCATACATTTTTAAATCCAGTAGATGTCAGTAAAGGTCAATAGTAACAAAACATAGCCAATGTAGAAATACAATGACGCCGTAGGAAATATTTCCAGATATATGATGATGTCCTGGTCAGAGGTCTGATCGCCCTGCTAGACTTAAGTCTGAAGAACACTACTGAAACGGAGACTACCTTCGATTCTGCTACAGATGTAGAAGGAGAACTGTTTACTTGTATCATTATATTAAGCTGCTTATGTAAAGTACAGTTAGCTTACTGTATTTTTTGTATAAACTGAAGGTCAAATATTGTCATCAGAGAAACACAAATAACCCACTATTCAGCCCAGACATACCATTTCGGTTTATAGTCGGCCCATCTACAAGAAACCATATGTACAGCATGTGCAACGACATTTTGCAACATGCTGTATTATGAAAATTAGATGTAATGAAACCATACAGAAGAAGCGTACACGTGTTTGATGGCATGGGGGTGTTGAGAGATTCATCGCCTTAAGGAAGTAGGAAGATCATGGGGGATTTTTTTTAATAATATAGTATCCTGATACAATCCATTTTGAATAAATGCATGATGATCAGTGATGATAAGAAAATGAATGTCATTGTATGTAAGCGTCACTGAGGGATCAGCGGTGACAAGTGATGATTAATGCACATATAATAGAGACAACTACAGTAAAGGGAAAAAAGCCAGAGAGAATAGGAGGTAGAAACGCTAGGAGAAAGAGGAGCTCCAGCCTAATGAATACAAAGCTTAGTTTTATTGTGTATGTACATGCTACACCCAGAGAGAGCAAATCCAGGCTTCTTTCAGCTAAAGTTCACCAGATCTCCCAGTTTGACAGATGTTGGAAAGAAACGAATGGTCACAACATGCAGCTGGTGATGATGACCCTGAAAAACGTCATGCGGCTAATATGACGAATGGATGTATTTGCTGGCATTATTGCTTTCCTCCCTCTGTCTTTCGTTCATCGACGCAGGCAGACAGCCATTCCTCCATCACTCATTCCTCTATATTCTCCCTCTATCCATCATGACACCCAATAGCCGCTCATGCAATTAAGAATTATGGGGGTGTAGTTCATCTGTGCAGGTCTTAAAACCATGGCTTGGGTGAAAGGTGACGGATGTACGATGAAGAATAATACTGCATTATATTCAACTAATTTTGAATTCTTACTGAAGGTCACATTGATTTACTATAAAATTTAAGAGACGTCAATGGGTCTTCTACAGTCTACAGAACCCTTATTTTTGGTTCTATGGCTGTGCTTCTGTGGGAACGCGGTAAGGTTCCACAGCAGGGAGTCTTCCGAACACAAAGGGTCAGAAGTCCATTTTTGATTGCTAAGACGCTATATTTATCCAATGAACCAGTAAAGAACGTACTCTATGTGACTTCTGCGGGAAGAAAAAACGTCAATAGCTATTTAAATCAAATGTCTGTGTTAAATTTACAGAGAATCTAAATCCGGTCTGTATTTTCCATAAGGTCCAAATAAAAAGACCTCCAGTTAACTGTACGAGACGTGTTGCTTCATCTTCCACGCTTCCAAGAAAAAAGAAAGTGTTAAATAGAAATCCAAGTCGTTAGAAAGCTAAGATCCTATAAATAATCACCCTTCTTTTTTCTAAGAGGGTACAATTAATAGCAAGCTTCATATTAATGGAGTTCTCTGCTTCTCGGAGAGTCTCGCTCTACTCTTCTCTGAATTCCGATTCGTTGCTGTCTATATTTGCCTCCTTAAATAAGTGACACGGGGCTTCTCATATTCTCGCTGTGTTCACTTTGAGCAATAATAAGGCACAACAGACTGTCTGGTTCTGCTGCCAAGCATATGGCATATGTATCACACTTCAGTATATCGTTGTAAAAGTGGTATACGGCCAGAAGTGAAAGCGGCCTACTGATCATGTTCACAATCTCCTAATTATAAGTTATTTTATAGCACTTTTCATCCTGCCTTATGTTTGTGTGTTACCTTTCCTGTTCTGCCCATTAATTAGAAAAGGATGTACTGTCCTCTGGGTCACTTTGTGACTGTAAAGCATTGCAATTGTGAAGTATATTTTCCAACACCTAACATTATCGGAATTGGGATTGTGGTCAATATGAGCAACTCGTTACGGTTCAATTATAATCAGCATTTAACGTACGTACTATAGTTAGCTATATTAAGTGCTGTTTAGTTGTGGTGAAACGATCAAATTAAAGGCATGCTTATATTTATGTGCGAAAAATGAATACGGAAAAGGTCCTCGAAAAAAGTTTCTTTTTATGATGTCTGGTCATGATAGCAAATGGGAGGGATAACATCTAATTCGGGTCATGAAATTATACAACGAAACTATTACGACTGAGCGTTAAAACTCAATGGTGTAATAAGAATTATGGAGAAAACTGTTATAACAGCAATTACCCAGTAACACTCAATTAGGTTCGGACTGTGTTTAGTTCTAATACCGAACATAGTAAACAAATATTGTAACGCTTTCAGTTCAAACTAAAGAAACAATAATCTCGTTTCCTAGGACTCGTCATTTGATTCGACAAGTAGTTCCTAGTCTCATCGAAAGGCATTTTGGTGGAAAAAAAGGATTAGAGTAAACGACCCACCTTGTCCATGTTTGAGAAGACACGACGTTTTGCAGAGCTGCAGGTCACTGCTGAGGTCTTCTTATGCGCCAGAGAAGTGAGCCAGTGGAGATCAAATCTAGCGGGAGTGTAAATCACCTGACACTCCAGATCTTACAGTCTGGGCTAGAAAGATATCAGCCCTCACCTCACTTCTTCTGTATATTTTTCTTACGCCCGTTGGTGGTGCTGTCTACACAAAAATACAGATGAATCCATTAAGACATTTGTTAAAAATAAATGTGCTGTGAATGCCAAAAACAAAATATTATATCGATGTCTTTTTGTCTTTGAAAGCCTGAAGAAGGGAAAGCCCAGTTAACCAATTTATACCAGCCATCCCGATTCGCATCAGTGTCTTTCCGCAAACACGGCTTTCCTCAAGATTGGATAATTTCTGAATTGTATTTTTTTATTATTATTTTTTTAATATTACCAACTGTTGAGTAAGCTGCATTTCAATTTCTCCTGTGTTAGACACAATAGTTTATGATCAGTTGGAGAGTCAGCTTTCAGGAGTTCTCAGAGTATGGATAAGACCTTAAGCTTTCGAAGGGAAGCCAGCAGATTGCACATCAGTGTAGCGCAGACACATTCCAACAAGAACAGGTGGAACCTTCCCCTGAGAGCTATATATGATTGCTCTATATGTGAGAACACAATTACAAGCCAACTAAATTGCAAGGAACTGTCAACTGCACATATCAAACTTAAACATAAAGGTTAAATATAACTTTAATATGTTCTGCCGAAAACATTCTGATATTATTATTGTCTATATTAATATAGATGTTATTGTGTTGCAAGGATGAATACATTTATGTACTATATATACACTGAGCATTTTATAATTAACACGTAGGGCCTTCCTTTGCTCAAAATAGCGACAATTCTTCATGGCATGGGCTCCACTAAATGTTGGAAATATTCCTTTCATATTCCTGTCCATGTTGACATGATTGCATCATCCTGCAGATTTTTTGACTGTCTGTGCTCACCGCGGCCTCAGCTTTCCGTTCATGGCTGACAGAAGTGAAACCCGACGTGGTCTTCTGCCGTTGAAGCTCATCTGAGGGTTGATGTGAACATTGTCTGAAGCTGGAGGTCTGTATCTTTTATGATACAGGATTTTATGCACTGCACTGCTGCCACATGATTTGCTGATTAGATAATTACATAAACGAGTAGGTGTACATGTATGTATTTATTCACAAACAGACCCGGTGCTGAAATTTTCACTAGAACCTCACTATCGCAGAAAAAGCACCTTATAAAAACATATAAAAGTCCATCCCTTCGGTCTGTAATAACTCTTCACTAGGTTTTATTCCTCGCCTCCTCTCTTCTCTCTTCTTTTATTGTTTGATTTTACTAGGTGCTTCGATCGGTCATTCCTGCACCTCGTGATATACGATCATTTCAGTCAAACCCGTGTGCTATTGATTTCATTTAGGACACCCGGAACGTCAAGCTTGCATAATAAAGTCCACAATGTAACGTGAAAGATCGAACGTTCTTCCCCTGCTTCTGTGTCAATATGCCATCACAGTTGGTTTCATCATTCCCACTTGGAAAGATCAATGAAGTGCACTGCCTCCTGTGATATTCCACCGAAAGAAATAAAAGTTCCAAGTGGATGATTTCATTCGATCATATTTATAAGTGACATGTGGCAGATGTTTCACATCCTCTTTCTATTCACAGCAAACAACCCCCCCCCCCTCCCCCAAGTCAGTTCTGTTTCTCTGGGTTCACTTTTTTGGCCTGGACCAGTTGGCCACCTGGGAGAGCAGGCGCTGATTACTCGGGGCTGATGGATGGATCGATGAATCCTCGGTTACAGACATAATGCACACCACATTGATGCTAGCCGACTAAAAGAGAAGCAGAATACATCCATGGCTCTCTTGGATATTACAGTATATGCTAAGAGTGGAGGGAAAAAAAGGGTTGGAGAATGGAAAGCTGGCTGTATTTTGGTCTAATTAGGCTATTTCCATCATGAAAGCATTCCCTGGGCCTTGTAAAGGGAATTAGAGTCGTGCTCTGTGTAAATCTGCACCCTCAAGCCATCCTGAGTCATTGCATTGAGCCAAGAACAGACCTCTGGCTAATTCAATCAGCGATGCTAGGAGCAACAATGATGGCCAGCTCTTTTCTTTACACCAGCCCATTGCTCTCGAAATTTTACTTTTATGCCTATAATTCTTTTTTTAATAAAAGAGAGGAAATCGCTAACATTTTAATGCGTCCGGGCTTGGGCAGCAGCACATATAAGTGAGTCGGGCGAGAAAGGAAGAGCACAAGACCGAACGACTGACATACTACGTAAAAATAATAAGGGCCTGATCTATTAATTATGACATGTCTCAGTGCGGGAACACCTGTGAGGGAATTGGTTAAGAGAAACAAAATGGTGCCGCTTTGAAGCTGCCAACAGAGCATTAGAGATGATAATAGAAAGAAAGGTATAACGTGTATGAAAATGTAAGCGAGAGAGAGAGCGAGAAAGAGAGAGAGATTATTCGAAGCCTTAGGTACCTAAATCCTAATTACCAGAAGGAACACATTAAAAAGAAATGTGTCATTATGTTAACAATTAATATAATTACGTCTGTTCCTGCGGCCAGCCTGTTCCGTGTGTGTGATGTGTGTGGGGGAGCAGCGGGGGCAAGACAGGCTCCACAAGACTGATTGTGACTATGTGACTATGTTTGTGTGTGCATATTCTCGTAGCTTTATGGGGACCCCGGAGGGACAGGGATATCTTCCATTGCGGGGACATTTGGCCGCATCATTCATTAAAAAGTGGCTGTTTGTTGTTTATTTTATTTACTGAGGTTAAGGTTGGATTTAGGTATAGGAACGGCATTAATTAGCTGTCAAAGGTCCCCACAAAGACAGCAAGACAAATATGCCTGTGCGTCATATTGGTCCACCAGTCTCTAGGCGTCTACTTTGTTCAAAAGACAAAAAACCTCATAAGCACTTCAGAAGAATACTAATAATACCGACTTGCCATTTGGTCCTCTGGGAATATCTCTGTCCTGCTTTTTTTTTCCCCTCTAGATTTGCATTCTATTGGTCTCAATGCCATACGCACATAGAGCTATAGGTTGAGAGAATGAACACATATGGCATAAGCCAGTTTTAATGAAAAACAACTGAAAAAAAAAAAAGTCAATTTTAATATCAAACACCTACAACATAACCATCTTTCTTATTAATGAGTATTTTGCTGCATACTCACCCTTCAGCGCAGGGCCAATTTATTACAGAACCTCATAACCTCGAAACGACACTTAAAATACCAATATTATTATAACTTTAACATTTACAAATGGAAATTGGCCCTTCGATTATTCATCACAGGTGCACTTCTCGAACGGCAGTAATTCTGCCTCACTCTCCTCGTCTCGTCTCGTCTCGTCTCCCGCTGCACCTGTTCCCCGGAAAGTCTCTTATTTGTCAGCGTATGAACAGGAATATTTTATCTTGGGAAATTCTGGTGACTGTGTAATGTGTTGAAATGTCAAAAGTGACAGATTCAATGACGACTCTCTTTCTCTCTTTCGTGCACGTTTAAAAAAAATCTAAAGAAAGGAACCCTATTGGAGAGGGGAAAGTGACAGGAATATTTCGACATTATGAACGACGTCGGATTATTTACTTGATTCCAAGGACATGGGGATGTGTTTAGGCTTTTGCACACCACGTACTTTAAAGAGTCTTTTTTACGTAGTGTTTATCATAATATACGTATTAAGGCTTTGCACTAACATGCTAGTATGCAGTAAACCGCATGTAAAATAAAGTGTGCATGAATAAATAACATTTAAACTCATGTTTTAGTATAATGGAATAAGTTCTCATATCAGGTGTGTACATTCTTCAGTTTCCCATTTTCCAGAATGAACCACCTGGGTCGTCTTATACCTTCCAACATTCTTCAGGAAGTTCTTTAAACTGAGTATTTGTGGTCTGCCGTTCCCCAGTGCTAAATCAATTATATATGGATTATGATTGTACTTCTTACACCCTAAAGAAGCCAATGAAATCACAGTTCCTCAAGGATCTTTCCCTCTGTCGTCCATCATATCCCACGTATCATTGCAGAACTTGTCTCTCCTGAAAGAGATGAAATCAGCTGTACATTAGGGGAAACCATGAGAAGAGCAGCTGATTGTTTTACCGATCATCTTTGTACCATCGGAATGAAGTATTTATGAAGGCTTTCTCAGCGGGGACTTACTTCCACAGCAATGAACATCTCTGTTAACGTTAGTTGTTGCTATGGCAGCGATGAAGCACGGAAACTTAAGGAAAAGATGTACACTCACTGAACTCTAGAACTTCAATGGAATGAAAATATTTAAATCAATACTAAATTATTCAGTCTCATCACCTTTATTCTATGATGAAACATTTCTAACCAGATGGGACTGGTTTCTTCCAGGATGACCCCTCTCCACAGGGTACAAGGCCTCATTGAATGATGTAAATTAGATGCTATGGGTTTCGCAGTGACCAGATCTCAACCCGATTGAAGACCCATGGAAGATTTTGGAGTGACGTGTTACCACCAGCATCAAAATACCAACTGAGGAAATATCTTTTGGAAAAATGGAGTTAATCCTTATTAAAAGTACAGACTTCTGTTGGCTCTAAGACTCTTAACATTGTTTTAGTCACCAATCTGTATATTGGATCCCCAGAGTATGAACATAATTGGTTCGTTTTACTTTTTCAGGCAAGAGACCATTCACTGTAGATATACACTGCAATACGAATCATCACTAAATGCCCATTAACAATAATGCTGACATTTAGGAAGACCAGTATGGGTATTAAGTGTACTGGTTTATATGCCGGCTGTTAATTGTAGACCACGTTTAATGGCTGGGATGGAAATGCAGAGGTTTCTGTAGCTGTCTGTAACTGAAAGAGAATGACTGAGAAACACAGAAAGCTCCCTGCAGGGAAAAGCAGCCATGTTAAAAAAAAAACCCTCCATTCTTAAATCCAAGACCACTTTATAAGACTATATGGCTGAACAAGTACACTTTCAAAACGTAAGAGATATTAATATACCATCAGAGATTCAAACAAGAAGCATAAGGACAACAGTGTGGTCTTGATATCTGTAGGATGCAAACATCCCAAAACTCCCACTCCACATACAACTCCAGTTCATCCACTTCCAAGAGAAAAGCATCTCCAAATAACTGATGAAGCTTATTTTATGGGGAAGTTCAGCACAGCATCGTTTCAGATTCTTCACAAAGGCTTGTGTTCATACCTTTACTGTCTTAAGCCATCATAAATAACCTGATTTGAAACAGAATCTATTTAACAATGTTAAACTTACAGTGCCATGAAATGGACATGACTCAAAGAGGTTGTGGAGATCCATATGCTTGAGGTGTTTTAAGTTCACAATCCAAAACCCAGGAACAAAGAACAGGCCAGGGTCAAATTAAAAGATTAGTCAAAGGGCCTGGCAGAAATCAAAACACAACAAGGTATACTATTTCCAAAATCTAAGGGGTCATCCAAACAAAGAAGCAAGGATCCTACACAGCAATCAAGGCAAGAAAACGATAGCTCAATAGGACCTACCATCATCAAGGCTTGCGATGCTTTTATAAGTATGCCCTTTATATGTTGTGATAGAAATGCTAGCTTTATATATGTTGCTAAATGTAGCTCTATATGTTGTGAGGACAGGAAATCTGTGAGACAACCAAAGAAGAGTCCATTAGAATTCAGGGAAGGGAGCCTTCTGGTGGTGTGGTGGTGAAAAAGTGGATGTGATGAATGGATTCACTAATATCCAGCCATGTAAGCCAGACTTTAGAGCTTCTGGCCCATTGCACCAGTGAGCATAGCCAAGAATTTGACTGACATGGTAAATGACCAACCACATACCTTTTACTGCAGCCCATTTTCTTCACTTGCCACTTATGTTTTTGTTAAGTTCTTTAAGTTTTTAAAGTCATTATGCAGTGAACTGTTTTTCCAGTTAAAATTTCTTGCACTGAAAATGGGCTGAAAAGCTTGTATTGCGTTGGGATTCAATACACGTAAGCATACATGGTAGTGAGTGCAGAAAATTGAGCAAAACACTTTTTGCACCCCCCCCCCAAGATAAACCACATGTCCCCTCCACTCAGGATTCCTACTGGGAAAGCTGGGAAAGCCATCATAATATGACGTCAAATCAACGTGGCTCTTCACAGCATCAGTAGTAAACATATACAGTACCAATCATAGGTTTTGACACACTCATTCATAGAAACCTAGGGTTAGGGTTAGGGTTAGAGAATAGAACAATAATGAAGACATCAATACTAGGAAATAGCACACATGGAACATATGGAATTATGTGGTAAGCAAAAAAGTGTTAAAAAATAATCATATTTTAGAGTCTTCAAAGTAGCCAGCGTTTTATTGGTTTTATATTAACCAGCTTCATGAGGTCGTCACCTGGAACACTTTTCAGTTAACAGGTGAGCCTCGTCTAAAGTTCATTAGTGGGATTTCCTGCCTTTTTAATGCGTTTGAGACCCTCAGGTGTGTTGTGTTGGTGCACAGTAAACAGCCCTGTTCCACAACTGGAGTAATCCATATTAGCTCAAGAAAGAGAAAAGACATGAAGTCTCTTTTTAGTATTAAAAATAAAGAAAGGCCTATGAAAGAGTAGGTGTGTTCAGACTTTTGACTGGTGCTATACATATATATAAGTTGTACTAGTATTTGCTGTAGATCAATCCCATCCTGATAACAAAAGACAAATATAGAAGTGTCCATGTTTTCCCATTTTGTAGCTTGAGAACAGGGGTTGAAAATGATGCACGTGTTTTGGCTTCCCACCTCCGAGTCAAACGCTTCATAACTATGACCTACCACTGCTGTCATCACAAATTACACACTTTCGAAGAGAGGGTGTCAGGCGCGGAATTAAAGCTGTATTCAGTTTTCACGTATATTCTCACGTTGCTACTGGCCAATCGCTACGGGGATAAATGACCAGTCCAGACACTTCAGCTTTGGAGAGTAACTTTTTCCAAACTTCCTCTCTCCAAAGTGTTTTTATGTTTTCTGTCACTCCAGAAGGAGGCTACAAATGCTAGTCATGAGTTTGAACGACATACTTGTCTTAGAGGTAGCAATCTTATAAGTCGCCTGCCAAGCGTTTGCTAAAACAGGACATTTTAGCTCATGGAAATCTACTCAGCTCCTCTACCAGTTCGTGCTTGGATTGTACTATAAGTCACTTTGGATAAAAGTGTCTGCCAAATGAATGGATTCAAATGCAAATGTGAATGATTTGTGTTAAACCCAACCATGAGCTCTTAGCACTTGGCACATCCGAATTATATTGCAAAGGGACATCTTATTGGAGATGAAAGGAGTTGCAGACAGCCCAGATGGTTTATGGTATTTAGATGCCATTAAATTAGGCCATTTCTTTGCATAAAATGGTCCTTAAGTCATCAAAGAGAACAGACGTCAACAAAGGGCCCGGGTTCTGCCTGTCTTCATTATGTTTTTCTATGTTTATTTGCAAACTCAGATAAAAGAAGGGCATTTATGTCCTTCATAATTCATCCTCCAAGAAAAAAGAAATTAATTAGACCACAAAGACAGTTGGATGCAGAATCAGAGGGTATGAAATTAATTTGCTCTACACCACTCATGGCTTGTTCATGAGAAAAAAAAAGGAAATTAAAGAGATTTTAAAATGTTTTTAAGTTATTGGAACAAGGTGCAAAAAGAAAAAAAGAAACTCGACTCCCAAATCAAAGAAATATAAAAAGGAAAAAGAAAATGAAAAACAAGAATCACGATTAGACAATCAAAAAGAGAATCAAGAGAAGAAAATGAGATGAGGGTATTGAGCTCCTTCGTCGAGAGAGTTGTCTTCAGGCAGATACAAGCAGGGCTTCTCTGAGATGGGAAGGAAAAACAAATCTTCAAGTGCTGTAGTAATTGAGGATGCATTTCATCTTGTTCTTGTCGGAGCCCTCGGGATTGTAAATCAAAAGTGTGCGCAGCAAGGTATGGATCATTTTTTTAATGGCTATGATAGTGAGATGGATTTGTCTCTCCCATAGTGTGTGAAAATTGCAAAACTCCCCTTGTTACTGGTAATAAAAGTGTCACGCAGGCACTACTTTGGGAAAACTGGGTTCCACATTCTCATAGGTATATCAATATTAAACCTGGAAAATGAAGCCTTGCTTTGACAACCGCGCAGACATTTTTGTTTTCTCCTCATACAAACAAAAATAGTCTTGCTAACCCTGGCAAGAAACCAGTACAGAATTAGACGCAGGGAATGATTACTGAATAGAGCTACTGGGCACATGCTCAGGGGCCCTTGACGAAGCTTTGAGAGATTTGAAAAGAATGATTAGGCCCTTATGTTATCACACACCACACAAACCAACGAATGTAAAGTCTCAGAATCCGAAATAAATTCAGAAATGTTACGGGTGCATGGGTCTGATTTTGTTACCGATGAGCTGAAGGTTGGTGTTTATAACTGAAGCTACAATGGACACAAACCCATGCTAAAATTGTAAAAATTAAACCTACGTAGATACATCGTCAGATCTTTTCCCACCTTTAATGTGATATAGCAATTCAATTTTCTTTGTTTTAGGAAGAAAACAATGTACAATAACGTGGTTGCATAAGTGTGCACGTCCCTTAACCTACACGTCTTTTAAGTACTTTTTGCTTGCACCGTCTTTTTGACTAAGAGTCGAATTTGACACATCTTTATTATTAGTATTCAGAGTTATCCATGATTCCCAGTATCTAGACTAGAGCTCCAGGTGCAGATGAAGACAAGCAGCCCCATAGCGTTATGCTGCCACCAACATACTTTACTGCTGGAATGGCATTCTTCTGGTGAATAGCGGTATTGTGTTTGACACCAACATATCTTTCAGAATTGCGGACAGAAAGTTCTGCCTTGGTCTCACAACACATGACCACATGGTTTGGGATGAATTAGGCAGGCTTGCAGGGCCTTAGTAATGTCATCGCAGTGCCCCATTTTCTCCACTTGTTGATGACTGACTTCACGTCTATTATTTTGGAAATTCGTTTGTACCCTTCCCCTGTTAGATACCATTTGACAATACATGCATTGTAAGTTCTTTTTGGACCGTACCTTCAGAAGTCAGATGAAACCAAGAATTAGGGTCACTTCACTTATGGCAGATGTATGATAATTAATGTTTCATTCTGAGTCCAGATCAAAATAAACCCACGCTAAAAGCGTGGAAGTAAATAAACTTCAAATGGGGGGAAAAAAGCCAAAAGAGCCATGGGCTACAACTAACATGTGGCAAAGAAGGCTGAATATGCTGCTGTAATGCACAGACTGGGATTAAAATAAAGCCTTAGGTAACATTAGTTATATTATCAGATGCTTCTTTTGCAGTGTGTATTCTAATGTGATGTGTGAATTTTCTAAAGCTATGGATTAAATCGTGTTCTGAAATTGGACCCTGAAAAACTTGAAATTCAGCATAAAAGCCCTAACACTGCATTCATACTGCCAGCAATTTTTCATCTCATGTAGCTCAGATTGCTCAGGTTGCCAGTGGGTGTTCCTGGCATTAGTTGCCATGGTTTCACTGGAAGCGCCCGGCTAATGTAATATCCACAGAAAGGATATCTGTACAAGTTAGCTACAGAGGGTATATAAAATGCATCAATAGCTATTAGTGTCATAATAAACCCAGAACACCATTTTGCTCGTCACGATTTTTTGATGTCACGAAGGGTTGATGTACAGAAACTGTACGGCAAAAAAAAAACAGGCGTACATATAAAAGATTTGGGGCAAATCAAACACAGCACAGAATTTGGAACCGAAAACTTTAATAATGTGTCACAGCGAGGGAAAAAGCTTTTTTTTTTTTTTTAAATAAATCTTACCATAGCCATTGCACGTCTTTAATGGTTGCTTCACCGCCTGTTGCCAGAAATGTTGCTTTCCAGCCGCTTTGACACTTCATTGCTGGTGTGAATGTGGGGTGATTTTTCATGGTGACTTCATCATTAACTGTCCTTCCTTTCCATGAAATTCTGAACCATTATGGTTTTAACACGTCTAGGATTCTGGATTTTTGACCCAGTCCACCAACCGATTCACAATTAGTCTCCATGGCAAATTTTATAAACCCCCCAATTTATTTCTGTACAAGAAAAAAAGATCATTCCCTCCTTCTTTCCTTTGTGTGAACTCTGTCTTCACTGAGCAGTAACACACCAGTCGGAGATGTGCTGTATAAATATGCTTTGTCTAAAAATCTAACATGTTTAGCTCCAGGGTCTCTGGTTTGATCCTGAGTTTGGGCTGCTGTCTGTGTGGAGTTTCTCATTTTCTTCTACGTGTTGTCCTCTGGGTTCTCTGGTTTCATCCCACCTCCTGTGCCAATTTGTGGAGTCATAACTCTAAACAGTGTAAATGAATGTGCAAATGTAGGTATGATGTTCTGCGATAGATTGGCGTCCTATAGTCTGGCTTCTTCCTCATGTTGTCTCAGGGAGTTTTTCCTTTCCTGGTTTTCTCATTGGGGATACATTTATATCCAGAATTGATATATTTCTGTAAAGCTGCTTTGTGACACTGTCCATTGTTAAAAGCACTCTGCAGATACAAATGAAATGAACTGAATCCCTGCTTTGCGTTCTCTGGATTCACCATCGGCCTGACATGAAGTGGCTACCGAAGTAAAACAAATGTAAAAAGGGGCTGGGCCTAGTGTTTTGTTTACATCATGGGTAATTACATACCGCATAGTAGCTTAACGTATAAAAGTTCATATGTGGTTTTAAATCTTATGACATATATTCCACTCAGTCATACACAGAGTCGTTTCATCCCTCGTCTCCGCAGCTGGCCATCATCCAGTCCTAGCATTCTAGAAGGTCTTCACGTCATGAAATGTCCGCTCTTTCATTTTCTCTCTCATTATGTGTGTAATGAAGAGGAGCCTGGCAGACAATGTGTGAACCTCGCTGTCCTATTTTTTCCAACACTATCTAAACTACGCCTGACTCTGTGTGTGTGTGTGTGTGTGTGTGTGTGTGTGTGTGTGTGTGTGTGTGTGTGTGTGT
>JAQQZR010000035.1:3846443-3864613 GCA_030068235.1 Notoglanidium macrostoma | reverse complement strand
TGTGGGAGGAAACCGGAGCACCCGGAGGAAACCCACGCATGCATGGGGAGAACATGCAAACTCCACACAGAAAGGCAGTGAACCTGGGTGACCCGGGGATCGAACCCAGGACCGTCTTGCTGTGAGGCGACTGTGCTAACCACCGCACCACCGTGCCGCCCCATTACGAACCCAACATGTTCAAAACCTTTTCATATTTGGATGATTATACTTCTATAAAACGGTACTATGCACATTTAGGAATTAATCAGACAAGTAAAATATATATCTGCCAACACACTGAATTAATATCCATAATGATACCGGGATTTAAGTTTTCCAACTGCTTGGGAAATTAACACTCTTTTACTCAGCCATAAAAAATGGACCTGTTTGTCAGTGAGGATGAATTAGCAACAGTTTACTAGCTCACATTTTAAATCTTTCTTAAGGGAAAAAAATAACTAGACTTGCTTTCAAAGGTCAGTTATTTGAACTTGGCAAACGCGTATAGATAGGTTTCAGATTTACGACTAGCCTATGTATTTCCCAAGCTGCTAAAACAAGGATGAATCACCAAACGCCTTAAGCTCAATAACTTTAAAACACTCTCAAAGCTCAAGGGCTTTCAACTTGCCATCTATCAGGGTTATAATTTTATAGGGAGAAAAGAGGGACTTGTTTATAAGTTTTATAATTTTTCAAATTATAACCACTACTAATGGGTAAAAAAAAAAGTTCTATGAGTGGCGAGATAGCCGGAGCGTTCTTTCAAGTAAAAATGCTAGAAAAATTATAGTTTTTGGTGCCGGTATGGAATCGCAACACTGAAAGGATGAAATCCTCAGGCCAAGATGAGATCACAGAGATTCCAGCTTCCTGATGGGGTGAACTGAAATGAGTCTCAGGACAAGATCAAGACATCAAGGTCCTTCAATAACTACAGTGACAAGAGTCTGCCAAAAACAACCCCATCTTTCCTCTATCACGCACACACACACATACACACAATTGCTGCCAGAGTCAGCCTCATGCTGTCTGGGTCGGACTCAAGCTGTGCTACATCCCTTTGAAAACTCCTCAGTGATGTATTTCATATTTATGAGTTGGCCATTGGACTGCATTCATGCCATAATTATACCATTGTCAGCAGTAATTTCCATTCAGTTCATCAGGAAAAACAGAAAGCCGACCCAAAACATACGACCGAATGTATTTCCTCTTGGTGCAGGGGGAAAAAAAAAAAGCTGGCCGCGCACATCGTGCAATATGTTTCTATTAAACAGCAGGGGTTGGACGTGATCGTCTTTCAAATGGCCAATCAATCTTAAAGCATGAGACAGCTCTGGAAGAGCAAAGCATGTGGTCTTAAATGATCCATAATATGAAGATGATCATTGGTTGCCGGCTTTCGTTTTGCGCATTCGATACAGTCTGTTTACAATAAGGATGTAATAATGAGCTTAACCGAATCAAACGGATTTCGCAAACAGAGCGGGTAAAAACAATACGATGTTCTGGACGGAATATCGAGACTGAATCAGATATGACTAGGACATCAAATTTATCTCCAGTGCATCAAAACTATCCGGCATATCCATCTTTAAACTACAAAACATACATGTATCTTCATCCCGCATTAGTGCGTATGACAGCCTCTTTCACATTCCTGCCTCTGTTCAGTTCCTCCCCTCTCATCATGCCTCCCCTCCTTCTCAGATTCCTTTATCTCATCCCTCCTCTCCCATCCATCTCCCATAAATGGATTTGCACACATGCGATTCAATCATTTCAGGTCCTGCGTGTAATCCACACATCGCTACCTCCGCTCCTCGTGTAGGATGAGGCCGTCTCCGAGATATTGCTGCCTCTACGATATTGCAGCCGCCGCCATCACTTCAAGCTTTGATTTCAGCCAGCATACAAGACCTGGGAAATATATTTCCATTACGATCCACTCAAAATAATCCCACCACGGCATGACGAATATAGGTCTATGCTCAATTTAAGATTCCATAAAGAGCACTGCCAGTGAGACTGGGGAATGGCTCTTCTGACTCCAATGTGCACTTGCAATCAAACTAAGCAGGATGCGCCTTCAACCAATTGTTTCATGACGGCAAATCGTACTACTATCGGAGACGATAATGCTTTTGAGTCGATATGCTGTAGTCTTTATATTATCCTTATGCCCTCCTTTTCATTATACTATATGGACCATGGGCTTAGCTCTTCCACCCATCATGTTAACTGAATATATTTAACATCTTTTTTTAATTAAACTCTGTAGTTAAAGCAGTGGCCTTATCCCTCAGGCCCTGTTTACACTCGGTTTTAATAATGAGTCTTGAGCATTCAGGTCACAAACGGACAGCCGAGACACGTCGCCGTTTACACCTCTGTTTATCATGCGTCTCCAAGGTACTTTTGTACTCCACTTTTGTTCAGATTTCACTTCCGCTAGAAGGTCAAAGGTCCCGGCACAAAATTATATTAAAACGTTAAACCTACAACACACCTTCGTTATTTCCTTGCATTCCAACCATGTACATCGTTCCTCCTCTCCATATTTTTCTAGCGTGTCGCGCTGTTACCAAAACAACCTCCGCGTCCAGCATTAATGACGTACTTTCCTGTTACGTCCGTGTTGCGGACGCATCGGGACGCTTTAGCGTTTACACTACAGAAGGTAGGTGGTTAAGACCACCTCGGCAAGTGGTTTGAGCGAATGCGTCTTGGAGGTCGTTGACACTTGTATTTAGCGCTGTCCAGTTGTGATCAGATCGCCCAAGACGCATTTTAATACCAAGTGTAAACGGGGTCTCTATGCACCTACAGCCTTACACCCAGACTCTCAGATCCACCAATGTGGGTCTACTGGTGGTGTCTAAGACCAGACCAACATCAATCTTTTAATGCCATAGCTCCAAAAATTGGAATCTCTTGACTCCTCCTGTTTTAATAATCAACTTTATACCAACATTATCCCTTTCTTCTTCCTAAGTGTTTTATTCCTCGCATTTTGTTCACCAGCCCTGATCATTAGAAAGACACTATATAAATAATAAACAAGAAGAGTCTTATATTTCGTTGCAATTAAAGACACTAATCATAATAATCTACAATAAAGCTTTGTGTTTTTAATAGGTAACATATGTAGGTTAAAACATATTGAAGGTTAAAGCTCTTTTCTGTCCAAATACAAACCAGAGAAACAAAACCTAAATTAATAACACAAAGATGTCTAGACGATGTTTCTAGAGATACATTTGATACCATTTGGTGCTTAATATGCCATTTAATATGCCTTCAAGGTCAAATATGATTTGCACTCACTGTACTGACGGAAACATACAATCCCTTTACGTGACCAATATCTGACCTTATTGTATTTACATAAACCGTATTTAATCAGTTAGGGTATGTTAGGCAACTGCAATAGCAATATATTGTCTTACATTCTTTCCAAATATTGTATTTCAAACTTTTGAAAAGTCTTTTGTCTTTTACATTAATGTCATTGAGTAATAATATGATTTTCATACACTCTAACAGCAATCATTTAAATGTGCTTCAAAGCCCTGAGATCTTGATCTCGAGCTCTTACCAGGCCTGTTACTGGAGTAAAATCCACTTGATTGAGTCATTTTACTTAAGTAAAGACTTTTCATTATACATCACGTCACAGCACAATCACCAACACAAATCCCACATGTTCCCAGCAGATGGTTATGATTACCTTCTGCGGCGAAAAAGAGACAGAATAGAGGAATCGATGTAAAACCAGTCTTCCATCTTCATTTTCAAACTTCATAGCATCATAACACCCAGTTCTGGGGAAAACAGAAAATATCAAGCGTCAGTACTTCTGGCTCAATCCACGCAAACACGATCAGTCTTTCACACATGCCAAGAAGAAGTCGATACCTGAATATTGCGTGTTTGACCATCATGGACTTTCTCCTAAATCTATTTTCTGTCTTGAAAAGCTCTGCTGACTAGGGAAGGACTTTTCGAACACTTCGGTAATGAAGATTAGTCCCGTGTCTAAGGCGGGGGATAACGCGATGTAGCGTGACAGGCCTTTTACACACCCCGTTATTGAACCTTTCCTAACTAATTACGTCCTCTGTGTGACGGGGTGACACGCACAATCAGCCTCATCGTGGCGGAGAAAATCGCTTGGGGCTAAGCCATAAAAGATTTCGATTCATTACTCCAGGAAGAGCGGTAAAATTCCTTCAGCAATAACAATGCCACAAATGGTACATGAATATATAATAGTCTGTGGATTACACATCAAAGGTAGAGATATGGGTATTGTTTGGTCTTAATGGGGAATCAGTGATGATGCCGGAAATCCTCAAGTACTTCTAAGAATATGGTGTTGTTGCGTTAAAGGTATCCACAATTTATTTATTTGTTAGATGACCGTTAAAATTTCAATAATGTAACACTGACCAGACTCTTAAAGCCACATTTTGAAGTTGCCTACCAAGAATATATATTCTTGAAGAAAATGGCAGGAAAAGACTGACTCATTTGACTGCATTGTAGGAACCTAATGCAATGCAACTATATGTATTCGGATTTAAAAACAAAGTGGGCGTGGTCTTTTTCTTTTTTTTGAAAATGCATGATCTGAGAATTCGAGCTCTGGCAGGTGCTCAGTCTTAGCTACAATCGTTCAAATTCAACTAGACAACCACTCATTTCCCAAAACATAGACAAACCCGAAGCCTAATTTAAACCGACATAAGCCTTATTAGGATGCTGTAAATGTATCACACAGTACCGGATGTTTATGAAAAAAATAAATAAAGAAAAAGTGATGCACACGTCTAGTCTCAGGCTACATCCACGATAACATGTTTTAGTTTTAAAACAGTGGTTTAAAACGTCTCAGACAATTGATTTAGCTCTGTATCCACAGTCTATACTAACACGGCTGAAAACGCACGTCACGTGACCATTTACGTACTCCCGGTTTAAAAAGGAAGTGGAGTCTACTTTCCAAAACTGTCCGTTTTAGGGACTCGAAAACTCCAGAGTAAGTATGGAGGCCAGGCGTAAAATGTAGCAAAGTGATTTGTATAAATATAAATTTGTATATAGTTACATTCCTACCGCTGTGTGGTGCATAAAGCAAGAGCCAGCAAACACCCAGCTATCCACCATCCTAACGATTCCCAGTCAGGCACATCGCAGAACTTTAATAGGTACAGGCAGACAAACACTAGCTATCACAACTAATCATTTGTTATGCTGAAATATGAAATATTTCTACAACTACAAGCTGCCACTTTGTATTCTGAAACATTTTGCTGTGCATTAAGAAGATTGGGCTCCATTCATCGAGGCTCTTTCATCAGCAGCCACGCTTTTATTCTTTCCAAACTCAACAAACCAAACATTCAAGAGGACACACTCAAGGTTGGTGTGCAGAAATCTGAAAGGATGCCGACCGCTTCATGCAAAGCTTGAAAGGTCACTGTAGAAAATCTCTGGTGTGAAAAAGTATTGATTACAGACACCTGGTGTAATTAAAGTCTACTATAAAGCGGCGCTGCCGGATTCTCAATTCGGATTGGTCGGATGTTGCCGATTCGTTTTCTACGAGCAGCTCTGACAGTAGCGAGCGCCGGCTGGAAGGCAAACCCTGAGAGGCTTGTCAGGGTCAGACGTTTTAACCGAGTTACAGCTGAGTTCCAACTTACTGCGCTTGGTTAAGAGGCCAGGACGCTGTTAAAAGTTCAAATTTACAAGTTGTGAAAAATCAGTCAAGACACTGAGACAAAATCTTGAGGTACTAAAGCAAAATAACAAGACGCTAAGTCAAGACAATGATTCATTAAGTCAAAGTAATGACTTAATAAGTCAAAATCATGAAATACTAATACAAGTAACAACTTAGTAAGACAAAATAATGACTCAATAAGACAAAAGAACCAGCTTGTGGAAATCACAAGATACTTATTCAAAGGCCAAAATAATGATTCACTAAGTTAACAACTCACTAAGATAAAATAATAAATTAGTAATAAAAATAATGAGATACTAAATAAAATAATTTAGTAAGTAGAAAAAAAAGAAAGAAAACCAGGATACTAAGACAAAATACGTAATGATGTGTGTATATATAAAGTCAAAATAACAAAGCAATGACTTGATAAGTTAAAATAATGATAAAGATTTCTATATTTGTGGAAAAGCAGCAAAGTTCACAGGAACGTCAGCTTACTTTCAGTACAGGATGTTATGCAGTGAGCTTCTGCTTGTATGCATAAGATATTTGGGTAAAAATACCACATAGACATAAGTAAAGTGCAAATTTTGTGGATTTGCTCAAGAGTAGGAAACCAATTCCAACCAACAGCTTTGCTTTCCTGGATGTTTGGCAATGGAAAGCACAGATTTTGGTTTGTGACTAATATGACTAGTCATACTACAGATACGAATACCTGTGTTGTTGTTTTTTATTCATTTATTTCGTTTTGCATATTTACAGTACAGCACTCGTTCCTCGCGATTCGAGGAACTCTACACTACATATGAAGACGTTGACGACCATCTTAATGTTAAGTGTTTGAATTATTGTAATGGTTCACGTTTGCCTAACAGATGGGAAATAGTTGAACATTGCCCTGATTTTATAGGCATATTTACAGCAACAGCATGTTGGGTGAAAATTGCAGTGTCACTGATATCCAATGCAGAACCCAACATCAACAAGATGTACTGTTATACAAGAGTTATCATGAAGCCATTAGTGTGATTAGACATCAGAGGACAGGCATCTGAATAGGCTGGTCGGAAGTAATACATCATGAGTGCACGCACACGCACACTAACACACACACGCCAGAGAGAGAGAGAGAGAGACAGAGAGAGGTGGATGGATAGATGGATGGATAGAGTGCTGTAGATTGCTATTCGTGTGATCCTGAGTGCCCTGCTCGAGAGCTCTATGATGGTGCCCGCTTTCACCCGTGCCACTGAGAAGGTTGTTTCCAGGGGCAACCGAGTGCAGACAAGAGATGTACCGGGCACTCGAGTGTGTGTGAAGAGCCATGGACTCGGTCCGAGCATCCATCTTAGAAACAGAACACTCAGAGAGATGACTCACGCAGACCTACTTGCAGAGAGAAAGACACAGAAGTGACTAACAGAACCCTGCATACGAAAGAATATTTTGCAGTCATTTTAAACGCAAACCTTTTCGCATATCATAAAGCGCTTGACAATTAGGCGTTGGGTTAAATAAAGAGATCAAGAGACTATCTAACTAAAAATAGCATTTTACCATGGACACGTTCGAATTCTTAACCAGCGTTCAAAGCATTTTTAATTACTACATATTAGTGAACAGATTAAACCATAGCCTTTAATATATTAGTGCAGTGGACTGCTTTCAAACACTATATCTATCCGCATGTTAAATGTCACGTTTATCAATTAACAGACATTTAACGTGTGGGCAAGATGTAATCTCCGTGAAACATTTTCCCAAAGATGATGTTATTTGTTTTCAGTGTTCTGCCGTTTTACAGCACAGTGCAAAGGAGCCTATATATAATGAATTTGTGGTTTAAAAATATTGCAGTTTATTAATGTTGTCTCTGTTATCAAGTCGTGTAGAAGACAACTGTGATCTCCCTTTGGGGGAAAAAGTGTGTGTGTGTTTGTGTGTGTGAGAATGAGAGAGAGAGGAAGAGGGAGATAGAGAGCATGTGTGTGTGTGTGTGTGTGTGTGTGAGAGAGAGAGAATGTGTGAGTCTTTCACACAGAGCTGTAAAAACTAACGCGGAAGCTCACACCTTCTACCTCACCTCAATTCAGAGACGTACACACACACAAACGTTGAGACGTCTCCCATCCCTTCACCACGTCACTCGGACACACGTCAAATCAATCGCCTACGGCATTCTGAAGGATCTCTGGGTGAGCTGGAGTCTTCCATGTTGTTCTTCTTCCCATAATGAGATACCGAACGCGGCACTCGGATTTAACAGGCATTATCTCATCGATCTCACGTCGGCTTCACAACCTGCCCGCACACTCTCAGATCCTCTTGGGAACAGCAGCTCTCGTCGCAAAGTCAAGGAACTCGGCCGGCGCTCTTACGGGGCTTAAGAGTGTGCGGGCAAATGTTTAAGGACGTTGACCAAATCTCGAACCGGGTTTCGTAAGGAAGTCATAAAAAATATGTGAAATTCACATTAAGGATTACACGTTACATTAAGTATCAAGACTACACCAAAAGAGAATATAATTAACCAGGAAGTCCACTCAACAATCTGCTAATATTTTTGTCTTCCAGAGTTTTTGGCTGTATCTGGTGTCATATAGACGGATATACAGCACTAAACCTCGTATCCCTGCATCAATTACGGTCCAAAATCAGAAGTGCTAGAAAATTACAACACAATGACACCTCAAACATCCTGTAGAAACAGGCGGTTACGTCAGTCTAAACGGATAACAGGATTAATGGACCTTAAATCTGGAATCCAGTTGAAGCTACCGGAAAAAAAGTCAGATGTCTCCGTAGCACACGTCCTCCTTTGCAAAATGGACACGCTTTAACAAGGATCAGGAGTCATGCTAAACCTGCCCCTGAACCCAACCTTAACCATTCATAAGTTTTTATACACAAGTTGACCTTTTCCATTATCAACAATATGTCAAGATTTACTATACAAAAGAGTGTAAAAGACAGAGAATGTTTCGTGAATTAAAAACTACTAGCCAGATCCATCCTGGGTGGGAAGGCAGTCCATCACAGGGCACCGTGTGCACGCGTTCACACCCCCATTCACACCCAGGGGCAAGTTAGTGCAGCCAGTCGCCCCGCTGGAATGTATCTGGGAGGTTCGAGGAAACTGAACCAGAAGGAAACCCACAGCGACACAGAAAGCGCATGTTCACGTGCATACAGGAAGTAACCTGAGACCAGGATTAATCCAGGAACCCTGGAGCTGTGCGGTTGCAATGTACCACCGCAAATCCAATCAGGAAGAGATAAAAGCAAACACAGCAGCATGTGAAAATGGCGCAGAGGGTGTGACGGAGTATGACTAACAATGGTCATATCCTCCTGAGTTTTGTCCTCTCTAGAGGACATTTGTAAACTTCTTTATCTCCTACACCATACAAACATCCATTGGTCTTTAAAGAGGACATTCAGGACTTCTAAATGATACCATATGTTTGGGGAAGGGTCATTGCCTTCAGAACAATGGGGAAAGTTACGGAAAAACTTAATTGGGAGACTTTTTTTCCCTGTATCTCAGGGTGACTATGACGGACTATTTGTATGTCTTGTCCCTGTCCCTGCCCCTATGATAATGAAACAACATCCCATTGCGTTCAGCTTAGCCTCCTGTGCAAAAGCACGGAATAACAGTATATAAAGGTCTATATGCAGTACATGGACACACCTACTCATTCACTCATAGGGATTTATTTGAACTATTTTAGACCAATACTAAAGACATGAAAACTATGGAAAAAAAAAAGTTGTAATAAATTTCAATGTTTCGTATTTTTGATTCTCCAGCGTTTCCCTTCATGAAGTTTTACACGCGTTATTTTACCCAGCTTCATGAGGCCGTCACCTGGAACCATAATTTCTTGCCTTCTTAATGCATTTGAGATCATTAAATAGTAAATAATAAAACTACAGTAAATAGCCCTATTCCACATTATGTCAAGAACGGCTCAACTAAGTAAAGAGAAATGACAGAACATCATTTAGACATGAGGCGTCTTTTAAGTAATAAAAGTAAAGAAAATTAATTGAATTAGAATTATATTATATATATATTATTATATATATATTATTATATATATATATAAACATGTCTGGATAAATCATAAATTCATTAGCTAATCCACCAAGCAAATAAAAGATCAATGCATAAACCTAATTGACATGATGTAATAACATATGACGAGCTTGCGATCTGCATTAATACAGACTGAAGGTCGTTTTTTTTACTTGACGCGTGACTTTGCGTGCACGTACAGAAGCAGCACCTGAATGCTTTATGTACAAATGAAGGATCAAAAGCGACATCCAACATCGGAGCCAAAACGCCGCTGTTCGTCCGAAGCCAACGTGCTTGGTGAAAACGTTACACATTACGGCATGATGGTTGTCATGAGCTGCGTCCCAAATGTGACCTTACATTCAGTAAACAGACCTTCTGGTGGATTTAAAGACTGGGGGGCGGGTTTAAAAATAAAAACATTACACGTCAGTTACCAGTTAACGTAATTCCCTGTCCTCTCCTGACAAAATGTTTTAACGTCCACTGTAACGCACATCGTGTTTGAGACCTAAACGAAAAAAGTCACCAGGTTGTTGACAAAGCGCTGAGATGTGGTGGTGTCTTGATTTAACTGCAAGGTGGTGTATTGTGCTAGCAGGACTGTCATATAACCGGTTATTTTGTTTCTACGGTAGTTGAATGAACTTGCCTGCCAGCTAACTACAAATAAAAAAAAATTTAAAAAAGAGTTTGCTCACACCTGGGTTACTGATTTGTTTCTATCTCTGTTTACCAGTGGCTCAAAATGGCTTAAAACCTGATTAGCTTTTCACGACTTAGCAAAGTGTTAGCCTTGTGAGTGAATGAATGACTGTGTGTTTTCATTTTGATGTGATTTCAAAATACAACCGAATCATCAGAATGTAATGATATTAGGGTGAGGGGAGCAGATTCTTAAACCTGAGTCAAGCCTTTAGCTCAGGGCTGCGCCTGGCTAGGCTAACGCTAGCAGGTGAGATTCCCGTTATGTCGCAGCTCGCTCTCAGCTATGCTCGAAGGCAATCTAACATAAACAATCCGAAGCAGTTCATTCCGGTGGAGGAATCACCAGCGCGGATTTGCTCTCCGTCTCCTTCTCCATAAAGATGCTGATGACATTTGACAAGGACACCAGGAGTACCATCGGTTCTTGGAAAATGACTACATTCATGCTGCAAGTTCACTCGAGCTGACAGACACCATGTCTTTTGCTTTGTTTTTTCTCTCTCTGTAGGCCTACGGTCATTTTTAGTAGGGTCGCCGTAATTAGACCCGAGAACCACGTCATCGAGGCGCTGTTCCACGAACACATGCATCATGTGAACAACACGGAAGGCGATCTAATATTGACGTGACGGGCTCGGAAACGTTCGCCATAGTTTTGGGATTGCGTTCACCTTCAGGGCATAGGGAACATTTCGTGGATGTTGGACACACTTCAGCGCAAATGAGGTGACACTTTTGGAACGTAGCTCTGAGGATTGCCCTGGGACTGTAATCAGCCTCGCATCGGCAATCGCCTTTAATTCCCTCAAGTCCATGTGTATAGTTTACGATTATGTGAAATAGCCAAGCGCATATCACCCGTTTCCTCCCATTAGAATAAACTTGATGTCCTGCTGCAGAACGGTAATGGAATTTTAACTCGGTGATGCAGGAGGAAGAAAATGAGACTGAGAGAGAGAGAGAGAGAGAGAGAGACTGCCCTTTCCACTTAATGTGATGTTAACCTGTCTCTCCCCCTGGAGCCACCCCATATCCACCCTCTCTCCCCCCGTGCCTCTAAAAATAAACGATAGAAAAAAGAATTGGGAAATGAGAGAGAGAAAGAGAGGGTCACCTCCAACCTCCTTAACACACACACACACACTTTTGTCCGCCCAGGGGAAGGAGTGTTGTCAGCTTTGGAAGAAGAGTAATTAATTAATTCCACCTAGTAATTAAACATTTGCTTGAGTAAACAATGCATTAAGTGCATTAGAAAAGCACTCGCACGTCCTAAAGGACGGAGGTCTCGGAACTACGCGGTGCTTTGGCGTGAAAGGGTATCTAGTGCAATGCCACCGCATTCGGTTAGTTTCGTGAGCGCTGGTCATTGCCAACTAAATGATTAATGTATAGCATTACGAATTCTCACTACATCCAGCTAATGTCCAAGTATAAGATCCAGATTCAGTTCTTGGCTTTTAAAAGGACCTTTTCACCACCGTTAGTCAATCCAAGGCCAATTGAAGCACATCGCCAGACGCTTCATAAACCATCATCGCTTTGTCCTTTGAAGGTGATGAAGTGCACGCTCGCCCTCGCAGCCAAATAGCCTTTCACTCCAATTTGAAATGAAACCAACTGCCATTTCTGCGGAAGGGAAACGTTTGTTGTTTTGACTGTGCCATTTGCTGACAAATGTGAGATGCCTTAGAAGAGCCGGGGTATAGAGTCGACGCAAAGAGCAAGGAAAACAAACCGGAATAGGAAAAATGAGACAAAGCAACGGCTCAGACACGGGGGGGAATAAAAGCTAGCGAGATGATGAAAAAAGTGAACAATTTGTTCGGTGTAACTCAAACATGCTTTTTTTTTTTTTTTCTTCCAAAAAGTAAATAATATATAAAGAACAAGGAGACAGGACCAGAGGTAAACGTAGATTAACGTAGACATTATTGAGGCTAGACCACTGTCTACTTCCTTTCACGATCTTTTCCTGCCTTTAATTTCTTCATAGCTTTCTTCGGTGCTGAAGAGGATATTGGATTTTTTTTTTTTTTTTCCCGCTTAAAAAAAGTTTTATTGTTTTTCTAAGCATACAGGCCACGGTACCCCTTTAGTCCATTATAACATATAATAAATGATTACTCGACCTTCCAGAGAACGAAAAAAACAACAACGCAATAGTCAGTAAGGAGGTTTAGGAAGATTTGTCTTTAATACCAAAGTTGGAGGAAACAAATCCATTGTGGTTAAAAGATATTACACAAGAAGAGGCAAGGTTGTGATTTTACAGGAGAACGGGTCGGTCTTCATCGATGGAGGCGAATCGGTGTAGCAGAGTGTTTCCTTATTCTAAAGGGTTACGAGCTGATCTGTATAACCTTCGCAGGAGGCAACGAACCCTTAATTATCCAAAGTAGCTTTTTATGAACGGGTTTCCTTGGAGCTGGTTTTCTTGCTTCTCAATAGTTGACTATTCGGTACCTCTGTTGAATGAAATTCCAGAAAGAAGAAAACGCAGTGTGATGGTTTGTTCCGTACTGGCCCATCGGACTTACTAAGCACATCAGCATTTACACACACACATATATATATATATATATATATATATATATATATATATATATATAGGGGAGGTGGTATATAGAGCGCAGGGTGTAATTGAGAAAGAAGTGCTGATAAGACCTTACACCATCACACTACTAGACCAGGGTTCTATTCCCCCCCCGTTTCTACTTTCTCTCGCACCCGCTCCCTTTTTTACTCTTCTTTGGTCTACTGACTCAATGATATTGAAGTTAAGTGATAACATGACCGGCCTTCTGGTTCACTGACCCCCTGTGCGTGTGTGTGGGTGAGAGAGAGAGAGAGAAACTCCTGTTACTGCCTATATGCCTTGTGTTAAGATATAAAGTATGCAACTCACCATTGCTGAATTCATTTCCTGTAAAACTGTACAAATCGTAATCATATATGCACAGGAAAACGACGATTTAAGACCAATTCTCGGAAATCAGACCGAAAGAGAGGGTCATGAGTTAAACCACCTCTCTGTTTTTTTCCTCCTTTATATCTCTCTCGTGCACACACACACACACACCAGTGGCGTTTCTGCAGGTGACCGAGAGGGAGTCCGAGTTAACCTTGTCAAGCAAAGGCTATCTTCACTTCTCCTGCTTCCTTTACCTCAATTAAAGACTGACCAACGGGACGGCTGTCACGGAGCTGAGGAAAAGCCAAAGGATTAAGGAGTATTTGCATGAAAAGTCAAATCCGAAGCTAGTTTCAACTTAAAAACAACAGAAATCCGAATCCGTTATGACCGAGTCTCCTCGACGTGCCACAAATGAGGCTGGTTCGTTATCGATAACCAATTAGTGAAGCCTTTAATTATTGATTCCCACGAACACTCTTTTAGCCTTGTGTAATTCCTCAGACGACAGAAAATTTGATATATCAGGCACCGTGTTAATCATCAGCTGACACTGAAAAATGTGATCGCTTTAAATAAGGGCGATGTCTGATGCGGTCGTGACGGCCGCGTTCGCCGCGGGGCTAATCGGAAACACACGCACGTGCAGCCGCAAGGTCAACTGGGCAATTAGCGCGTATTCATCTTCTCCGGCTGTTAATAGACCGATGATGGGTAGATCAATGCGGTGTGTCACTCATTGTCGGATGTCTGAAAATAATAATAATAATAATAAAGTGGTTGCATGGCTTTAAAGGTTATCTACGGGACATAACCGACGCATTAGTGTTGAACAACACAAAAGAACCTCGGGAGAGCTGATGAAAAGCACTTGCCGTGGAACTAACTAAACTGCTCAAGTCGTTTAGAAAATGCGAGCCAAGAGAATTTAATGCAGCTGTACATTTTATAAACGTATTCAAGAGATTACATTTCACACACTTTTCATTCATCTACAGTGAGCGCGTTATCCTGATCCGGAGCCTGCGCCGGGAAGTTTTTGGATGGTGCGAGGAAACCGGAAAACCTGGAGGAATCTCGCCAAACAACTTGTTAGACACCAAACAAAAAGTAACCCAAACTTAGGACCGTACCCGGGACCCTGAAGCCGTGACGTGGCAGACTACTCGTACCCGTGCCGCCCCGTTTGTATTGTCTACGGTGCAAAAGATAACAGAACCTATAATTCATCCTTATGATTAATTCACTTGCTCATACAGATCAGGGTCGCGGTATGGACTCCTCAAGACCTCTGAAGGTGTGCTGGCACCAAGACATTAGCAGCAGATCCTTTAAGTCCTGTCTGGATCATATTTTTTTCTTATTTAACTTAATGTCTTTGTTCTGTATGTTTTTTTCAATTAAATAAGAATACTTTTTAAAAATCCATTTCTCATTATGTGGCGCGTCCCCTGGGAATAAGGCGCTACCATAGAAAGATGACTTATTAGAACGAGAGCGTTAACATTAACCTGTGATTGGATCGTTAACGACAAACAGATTCCAGACTTTAATAGTGTCAACGTTGGAAGAGAGTCGTTTTTAAAGCAAAGGCAAGTACCCATGCTTAAAAAAAACCCCAAAAACTTAGCATGTTTTCATTCCGTCACCGAAAACAATGGTACGAAAAGCAAGCGCAAACGAAAACAGTGGCTATATTTACCCAGCGTTTTATCATATAGACACCGCTCGCATTCTTCTCTAGGCCTTTTGTCATTGTTGGCACACATATCAGCTGCAGGGCAGACTGTTTATCCGAGCTCGAAAAAAGAAGTTAAGGATAACAGATCCTGAAAACAGTGACGCAATGGAGGGCTGAGTTAGACCGATGAAAAGTGGAACGGGATGATGATCTAGGAGAAAATCCAACTTGCAACCGTGGACTGAAGCGTTTTAAATCTATAAGGATAAACAGTCGCTGATGGATCGTGTGTTGGTTTCGAATAATTCCGTTTCCCTCATCCTGTTGGACTCAGCTGGACCATGCGATTTCCAGTTAAGATAATTTTTGGGATCATCTCCATGTCCGTTTTCTCCTGGTCGCCATGACGCCCAGGGTTCTCTCATGATCGTGTAGATATGCGTTTGGGAAAGCTCGTCATGCCAGGTTCATCAGGTTCGCCGTTACTCATCGCTCTCCTAATGGTTTCGCCGCTGTTTCGGCACACAGCTCCAGATGTTGCGATCGGGAGCTCGCTCCTTCGCCCGAGCACTGGGGAAAAAAAGAAAACGAATGAAGACGTGTCAAAATGCAGCTGCAACCCGTGAACCCCCTAATTGCTTAACTCGTCCCATTCCTCCCAAAATCAATTACCCGGGCAAATTGCGGATGATTGAATAGGTGAAGCGTACAAACGGGACAAGAGAGCTGCTCCTACATTTGTTGACTTCCTTCCACCACGTACTTCTCAAGAACAAGCGATTAACGTGGTGTAGCCCAAGGCCTCAGCAGGTGTTGTATGACGGTTTAGTTCCAGCAACACAAACACACAGACACGTAAACGCTCTTAAATACTACCATACTTCCTACTGAGAAATAGCCCATGAAGCTCAGAGCGTTATTTCCGCATTGCTGAAAAAGAGCAAATACAAAGTTATCCGTTGCTAAATTACGTTCCTAAGTTAATTATTTAAGGAATGTCATTATGTACTTAGCTAAAAATAATAGGCTATGAAGTTATTCCATTGCTCCCAGGTCATGTGATGTGCTCCCAAATGAATGTTGGTTCTAAATGACTGGTTTTAGGGAACAGGATTTCATCAGCATTAAACACATGGCTAAGAAAGCATTTCTGTACAAACAGACTCTTGCCCTGGGACAAGCCAGATGATAACAGATAAGCGCTTTTGAAGTCCAGGCTGTATGTTTTTTTCCCCCCCCCCTTTATTTAACACTGCTGATCTTTGTGTGAGAAAAAAAGCAAGTACTCCTGTAGCTTGGCTTTTTTTTATGCTTTTATTATTACTATTATTATTATTATTATTAATATTATTATTATTGCAATTCATTTCAGCCGTTCGGCCACCACTGTTACTTTCCACTAAAAACTAAACCACTTCATTGCATTGTTAATTTACCAGCTTCACTAAGTTCCCTTTATGAATGCTTCGTCACTGCGCCACGTTCTTTTACACCGTGACTAAGTCGCTCGCGAGAAAATATAAAAGATCACCAGGCTGCATAAACCATTTCGAACAGGTTTTTATTTTTATTTTTTAAAATTTGGATTTTGAGAGTGAGAGAGGAAGAGAGAGAGATGACTCTCGTCTTTTTTGACGAAGGATGACGACAGAGCACTAGTGTCAGCACTAATAGCAACGGGACCTCTCAGATGACTTAACGATAATCCCTGTTTGTACACACACTCATAGTGATGGGATACCAAACATATTGAGAAACACACACTTCTTGCTATTGCAGGATGTCTAGTGTGTCCATCATGCAGCTTCTTCCTAGATTAAATAGTGTGTGTGTGTGTGTGTGTGTGTGTGAGAGAGTGAAACGGGTGGACAGGACAGTTCAATCTCAGTCCCTTGTGTCATCATTTACTTGTCTGCCGTTAAGCTCCAGTTCCAAACATTGGCATCCTGTCTCTCCAGATAGTTTTATCCCTCAATTCCTGTCATCCCTTCACCTCATCTCTCGTTCCATGGGACCATATTCACATGGCTGATTCCAATTATTAGTGTGCCATTTGCGTCCCACTGTGTACGTGTGTGTGTGTTACTGAATGTGCGTATTACTCAAATTATGCCCTTAGTTAAAATTATTAGTAAAAGCACTGAAGAAAATAGCAAAGAGCATTTTTTTGTCTATCTCAGTCCAATATAACTGTATTTTACCTTGAAATCTAATTATTATGCTACTTCAGAAATCTTGTTTTTACACTGACGTGTTAATCCATTTATCATCTCCTGATTAAAACATCTGTTTACACGAGCCGTCCGTTCGGCTATGAGAAATCTGTCTACGTTTTGCTCCCACAAGACTCGCTCAAGCCTGCTTCCTGAATATCTGGAATATTCACATGTTCGACATTCTCATTAGGTTTTTTCTTCGTTATTTATGATATCCTGATATCTAATCGAAGACACTTTGAAAGTAGAAGCATGTTAGTCGAATTATAGATGGAAATTATATTCACAAAGATGTTCAGAAAATAATTCGAATATCCTTACTGTTCAAACGTAATTAAAACAGACACTAGGTGACCCCAAAGTTGGTATTTGTTAATTCTATCCTTAAAAAAAATATACATAGAAAAGATGAAACTACAGTGGCCCAGAAGGGCAAGGTATGGGAAAGAAAACGTAAAAAATTATGACATCGACTTAAAAAACAGTCAACTTTAAATAAAAGATGTCAATATTAAATAAAAGACTTCATTATTTTTAAAGTTGACTTATTTAAAGTTGATTTACTTTTTTTTTATTTAAAATTGACTTTCTTTTATTTAAAATTGAGGTACCTTGACCATCTGGGCCACCATATGTAACCTTGTAAAAAAAAAATTCTCTTAGATTTATTCTTGAACGATTTTCTTTTTAAAAAGGTAAATTTTTTAAGAGTTGCAAAAAATAAATGGCACCCCGAATAAAAAAAAAAGTGATGCAAACCATCTTCCCCTTCTTAAAAAATACAAATAAAAAAAAATATATATATATATATATATATATATATATATATCTATAGATATCAG
>JAQQZR010000035.1:3832147-3842233 GCA_030068235.1 Notoglanidium macrostoma | reverse complement strand
ATAGCACAAAAAAAGCACCATTTTCGGATCCGGAGTGGCCGCTGCGTGCTACTGCCGCGCCGCCATCTTGGAAATCTCCACTTACACAGAGTACAATAAACATATTCGACACCAAAAACATGCTGGGAATATACAGTATGAGCTGGAATCTAGCACTAGGCCTCGTCCTAAATTTTCAACAAAAAAAAAAAAAAGATTTCAGATTTACACAACAAGAGTGTGTAAGATTTAGAGTGTGTGAGTGTGTGCCATGATATTCTGTGCAAAAACAGTCAGCTTTAACTCAATCAGCGCTTAACACACAAGGCCCCGTCTGCAGACTCAATTTATCCTTCATACTAAATGTCCTCTTTTATTTCCTCAGCCACTTTTCCTTTATTTAGATGATATTCCTCCTTGGCCTTCTCTCTCTCTCTCGCTCTCTTCGTATTTCGCCCAGCAGCCGTGCGGCTCTGAAAGGTGCAATTACCTTGGTGACGCGTGCCACGGCAACCGGGCCCGAGATGCTGATTATGCACGGCAGAAACGGAGCTGATTGGCCAAATGAAGCGCTCATTAGCTCGCTGTCACTCTCTCGGCAGCCATTAGCGCATTAGCTAAACTGACCATTAAATGAGCCCAAGTCTCCTCCATCTGCCTCGGCTCACAGAGAGAAGGCGAAAGGGAGGGGAGCGAGGGAGGCAGGGAGGGGGAGAAAATCAGAGGAAGACAGAATTAACTGGAAAAAAAAAAATTACTGCTAACTTTCAAGGATTAAGTTGTGACATGAGGTTTGTAAAGACTGGGTAGTAGGAGCTAAGATTCCGTCTCGGCGATCAGATGGTTGCGAGTTCAAATCCCAGGACAAAAAGCCAGGAATAGATTTTAGCAGCCACCAAAGAGGAGCTAACAAGAAGCAGAACAGCTTTTACGAAAGATGCCACTGGGAGAGAAATGATACGTTTCCCCTGTAGAGTGGTTATACGAGTTACCGTATCCTTCCTGTCCACCTGTAGAAACGGAGGCTTTTGGAAACGACGACGCTATCCCATCACGTGACCCTTTTCCGGTAGAAAACAAACCTCGACTACCAGTGGTGCATGCGGCACGTATAACGAATTACAAGTGTTGCTGACTTTGTTGACATAGCAGCTGTTAAATTCTGCATTTCAGAATACTTCAGCTGCCTACTTGCATGCGCAGGAGGCGAGCGATTACTCGAGCAATCTGCAACTACGCAGCCGCCCGCAGAGTCGACAATCTGCTTCCTGTTTATTCCGGCACGCGCAGGCACGTCAGTACGGACGGAGATTATTTCCGATGCGGAGCTCGGAAGCTCGTTCGGACGGACATCGTTCACGTTTTAAAACGTATTAACGAGCCCGATAGCGACTCGGATCAAGAGAATGTTTCATCTTAGGATAAAGGTGAGACTGGCAGGCGAGAAAGGAGACGAGTTGGATGTCCACTGTTTTTATTTGTCCTTTAATTTGTCTCACATTGTACGTCTAATTAAAATGAAGTGTATGGGACAAAGTACACAAGAAGTGTTCATGTCTTCTAAATGAGAGAGATGCTGCGAGATAGTTTTGTTGCCGAGGGAATCGTTTCACATATTCCACCTGTGGGCTGATTGAAATGAGTAACCAATGCTAATCACATTTCCATAATGAAGAGATGAGTTAAGAAAATTACACACACTCTCCTCGATCAGCGCTGCTCTCAGTGTGTGCGATTCCCCTTCCTGTTGGCTCCCATTACTGTCTCCAATTGCCTTAGAGCACCGGAAAAGCAAGCATTAACAGCATGAAGAGTTGCACTGCAGGTGTGTGTACGAGAGCAAGAGCGAGAGAGAAAGATAGAGAGAGTGTAATAGTATAATATGGAAAGGGCTAGTTCATGATCATGACATCAGATCATACAATGTTTACAATGAATCGAAATAAAAATCCCTCACATGCCAAAATGGATGACGTGATAATCTATTTAATCATTTGCCTTCTCTCCTTTCCGTTCAATACGCATTTTTCAAGCGTGCTCTGCTAGCAACAAAACACAAGCACAGTGATCGAGCTGAAATGATGTCAGCTACTCCTCAAAATCTGGCGGGACTTTCCGAGTTTCTCATCGTTATGGTGATGGTGACACTTCGGCCCGAGTTTAGGCCATGTGTAAACAATCCACTCAAAATCCGCAGTCGGGAATGAATTTGTTCCAATTGATGGAAATCTTCGCACGTAAACGCAGTCAGGGAGCAGAGAGAGAGACTTTAATCTGCCGATCAGCTCCAATCAAAGGAAAATGGCTGTGGAAAGATTAATAAACAGGTTAAGGGAAGAAAAGAAAACACAGTTTCGAGCTTTGATTGTGAGAAAGTATGCCATGATTTGCCCTGTATTTAAAACAGCACGCACACAAACACCTTTATTTATATTCTTATCATCCTTGTGAGGACATACGGACATAAAGCGACTAATTAATGCTGTGCCTACATATAGACGGAACCGTAAATGCGGTAGCTAAAAGGAAAACGCAGTTAAAGTTTTACATCTGCATAGAATCCACGGCGTGGGTACGGCGTCGACGGTTAATACGTGATACTTGCATTTAAGGTTCGTGATCACCTCTAGGGAGCGCCGTCGCACAAAACACACCGGAATTGATTGATTTCGCACATCAGTAAACAGGAAAATATTCAGGTGCAAAAGAGCAATGGAAGGTACTTATTTTTCTCAAACTTAACAGACATAACACATTTGTTCTTCATGTTACGTGACTTCAATGCAAAAAATGTGCTTCCATTTCAATTTTCCGAAATAACGCCTGATCAATTCGGCTGAAAATCCACCTCGTGTGAGTGTAAACACTATTTTGCGATATTTGAGAATTTTTTTCCATTACTCGTTTTTTTTTTAACTATCAAATTTCACATTAAGCATTTTAATGGAAACATGGCTAATGGCCGATAAAAACTCATCAATAACTGATTGATTTTCCTTCCAAAAATTTTAAACGCTCTTTAAAAAACTTCTCCGTATCGGTAATTATATCTTTGTAAAATAACAGCACTATAATCCATTTCTTAATAGATTATGTACACATATACGTCCCTATGAATGATTTATTATTATTATTAATATTATTATTATAATGTATTGGAAAGAGTGCACTAATAAAAATCTGCGATTTGAATTACACACAGCACTACTGTCAGAAAAAATAGATAGATAGATGAAAACCTTCGGAGCAATCAGGTTTATGAGTTAAACAGCACTGTTGTATAAACAGAACAAAAAGAAATGGGAGACGGACACATTATGTAAAACTCCAGGAAAAGGAAACGAAAGAAAACGGAAACGGAATGCTTTCCATGCTGAATCTCAAAAGTTGGAAGGGCGGGTTACTTCACTATCCTCGTCCTGTCAATCCGCTTAGCGATCGAATCGTGTCATCTACGATTAAGATAAAAAGTCACGGTCTGACAAGCATTTAAGCTTTTTTTTCCCCCCGTTCCGCCGTTCACAACGAGAGGAAGGAACGGAAAAATCAAAGAAATAGAGCCGGCAGTTCCGCTCAAGATTGGAGGTTGTCAGCATTATGATTTATAACCACAATTACCCATTATCGCTGAATATCAATAACCCTGTGCAAATGCTGACTTAATCATTTTGTCATTTAGCTCACGTCAGTCACCGCCGCTGTAAAAATAAATTCCAGTTAATGTCGTTTGCACGAAAGAGCTATAGATTTGAAGCGGTAATTGGATACGATTTGCAGATTATGCTCATAGGTATTATTATTTCCTGTTCAGCAGAGTGGGGTTCTTCGGCGAATAGCGGTGTGTACATGAGGACGAACAAAATAAAGACTAGTACGACAGGCCACGTTGCATGTGAAGCAGCCGGATACTCATTTAAAACGTTATTACAAAATAAAAAATCACTAGCTACCATGTATATAGTGTAGCTTCAGTGTCAGCCAGAAGCAAGAGTATGAGGCTGTGTATGCGGAAATGTACGTCAAATGATGGGAGAGAGGGAAAAGAAAAAAGTTTTAACGTTGTCTGATTTGAACAGGTCTAGCGCATACGACTGTCACAAATTAGCCTCGATATTCACAATTCTCGTGCGCCACTAAAGCTGAGACGTCCCCATTTACCGCTACATATAACGCTATAAAACTTCTGACTCCAAGTGACGGAGAACCATTTGTCCCAATTTCTCCTTAACGTTTTCTTCTTCATCTTCCTTTCCTTTGTCACTACTCATATTTTAGCTCAAATGCATTTTCTGTCTTCTTATCCCTCCACCACTATCTCTCCTTTATACTCTGCTTTCTGGGGAACGCATGACTGAAACAGCTCTCCAAGAAAACAATTGTAGGAGGAAGCAGCGGCACAAGCACGGAAAGCAAAGAAACGGTGGTGACTTGAAAAAGAAAAAAGAAAAGAAAGAGCAGCTTGACGTCAGCACCATGCCACTTTCGCTGACGCTTCTTTTGTCAGGAGCAAACCTGTGCGTGATGCGAGTGAAGGGAATTAATGAAGGCTTGCTATTAGGATTAAAAACAGGCAGGGAAAACGAAAGCACTCGGAAAAAGTCTCCTTTTAGGATGTGAGGACGCGAGAACACGGGTAACGCTGGTAACGACTTGCTTTATTGCGTTCGCTTGATTGTGTGTGAAGTCATGTTGTTTGGAGCAATACCATCTGTGTCCGAAGAAAACGTTCAGTTGTGTTCAATGTATGAAAGGTTGTATATAAGTTTATTACTATCCGTCATTACGCACTGGCATATGGTGTATTGCCTTCACGCAGCCTGCCTCATCCGTCTGCGTAACATTTAATCTGCCCTGCCTGACTGAGCGCACTTCAGCCTCGGGCCTCTTTGACAAAACACTTAATGCTTCCAGATGACTTAAAGCCTCCCTGTCAGTCTCGCTCTCCTGCTCCACCTCGACCTGTCAATCTGCTCCACATCTCCACCTTTTACTCCCTCCAGGCCAGCTCACTCATCCGTCTCCCTCCTCAGAAGAAGGAATCAGAGATGGGTGGATGGTCCCTGCTTGAGCCATGGAAAAAATAAATAAAAAATACGAAAGCAAGAAATAAAAACAGAAGGGATAAAGCTTGTTTCACGCTTCCGGGCTTCAGGCTGTAAAGGATTTTACATGAGAAAGCTCTGGTCAATTAGAGGCTCAGAAATGTGGTTCAGTGTGTGTGTGAAGGTGTAAGTTTGCTATTCATACACACACCATCCTCTTCTTTTTATTTTAGTACCTGTAAATACCTTCGGTAATACTAATATTTGTCTGCTTTTCACTCAACGGTAGTGGCCGAGGATAGGACCGGAAGAAAACGAAAGTCGATTTCGCCTCGGCTGACGATTTCACCGTGACTTTGCATTTGGCTGGGACTATAAATTAATTTAGGCTTCACAAGCTTTGTAAACACAACAATGTTCTGGACTAATATTAAATCAAGCCCTACATCCACAAAAAACGTTTGTATATTGGCAGATTGTTGGTAGTCTACCAAGCTGGCCATGTAGGTTCCCAAACTTGCATCACCCCAACATATATTTTGGATGGAATTGGGCCAATGTTGGGCAAAAGAACCCTCAACGCAAGCAGCACATTTCATCATCACTCGCCCAATGGACAAAATGGCACTGACTCAACAGAGTGGACAATGTTCGGCCAAGATGGATTTAGCGCCTGCGTCCATTAAACGCGTTTCTTTTCTGTAAATCTATTTTCTGTAATATCCTATGAAGTTCAGCAGTGACCGCGCTCAGCGTCCTCCACGTAAAAGCACCCTCAGCGATCCGCCTGCTTTCAGCTGAAACTTTCGGAACATGTCAATATCACTTCTCAATCACCGACCAATCAAAATCAAGAAGGGGTGGGACTTATGATAGCAACACTGTGAACAATGGAAGAGCTGAAACTGATCCTGGCTGTCGCTGGCAACCCAGTTATTAACGATCGAACACTACAACGATGGGTATTAGAAATCAACATGATATTTGTTTCCATCTTTTAGCTAATCCTTCTGAAGCAGAGACTTGACGTTCATAACAAAGGAATGCAGAAGTGCTAGATGTTTTTTGTAACCTAGTGTGCTTGAGAAAATCAGGCCGTGGGAACTGCCAGGGCAAAAATCGCATCTGGTTGACACAGGCCCTTAAAGATGGCTGAAAGGTGGTCCAATATTGACCAAAATGATGCTGGCACAAAGTTGGCACCCGATGTTGGTCCAGTCGAATGGCTGATTCCTAGCTAGGTGGAAGTACACCTAACACGGACCCAATGCCAGTTTGCTACCTGGTTTGCTTGCCAGCTAGCTATTAAAGGTAAAAGGTAGGTTCACCATTAAAATATCCAGACAATATCTAATCTAGCGTCCTATGACTACATATCATTACACTCGATCGATTTATATTCAGGACGCAAATAAGCGTTTGGATATTTATACTTGACGGTAGCTTTATTTGTATGAATGAAATGAATGAAAGAGCTCTGATTGCTTACAATACAAACATGGCTAACGCAGATTCGCTGGTGGTCGGCAGTGCTAATAACGTCATGAAAGATTAATCTGACTGAGGTTTCGGTCACAATGTATACTGGTAATGGGTGTCAGTAATGAGTAATCATAAACTGTGGCAAATTACCCCAGGTTGAATTAAATTTTGCTGATAAAAAGCTAATATGAGTAAGCCTCCAGGCCAGCGCTGCAGCTTTTTGTTAGCAGCTGTGTCATCTGGAGAACCTCCTAAGACGTGTTCCATCTGTTTAGGATCCATTGAGAGGCGGCGAGAGGAAGAAGAGGAAGGTACACAAGACAGAGGGTTAAGAAACAGGAATGGAATTTACCTTTATTTATGCATCAGCAGATGCTGTATTTCCCGTACCTGTGTGTGTGTGTGTTTGTGTGTGTGCGTATATGTTTTACACTGCCTGCGGCAAGATGTCACCTTGCCTCTCTGTTTTATGGTCAACATTCCACGTTCCACAAATCAAACAGGGCTCCCAGAGGCCGTTTAGGAAACATGCACATTGACTACACTTGGGCGATTTACAGCCTCTTGATTCTCACCCCATGAGCTTGACAGCACACACACACATTTTTATGAGTCACAATAGGAATGGTCTGTTCCGAATTAGCCGGTCCAGACTGCTGGCCATTCCTGAGCCCTGGGGAGGGAGGGATATGAGACGAAGAAAAGGAGCGGAGGAGGAAAAGTGTGGAAAAGGTACGACTGCATCACCGGGTGTGTGAGACCCTCGTGCATTCGGGGTCGGCTAGAGCGCTCACGATTCACGGCTGCACTGATGATAATTCCATTTAAAGCACAGCAGACAACGCTGACACGGACAATATTTCACATTTTTTGGCTTGAAGGCACAGAATAACTCTGTGATAGTGGAATGAGGGGTCATAAAACTTATCAAGTACCGTATAACTCATCAGGGAAATAAAACACCAATCAAATAGCAGCGGTACGAAGATTAACAGTTGTATTTTCCGTCACTGCTTTTGCTTCCAAGTGAGATCCATTCAGGAACAATCAGAGGTGAGAACCATTCAGGATGTTAAATAATAGTTAGGAGTTATACATGTTGCAAATCTAAAAGAGCGCGCTCTTGATCTCGAAAATAAAAAATGAAATATTTGTGGTTCGTATTCCTAACAATCCATTCCTGTTCTATGCTTCATTCAGCCTAAAGGAAGGAAATAAAAAACCACTCACACAAGCATAAGGTCTATATAACACACATGGATGGTCACAACTAAACCGTGGCTTAGCGATGTAAATAATAAAGCCACAAGTGTACACAAGAGTCCACAGGACAGAGATTGAATCAAAGAACACACAGATCACAGCTCATACACACACACACACACTCACAGTTTAATATTTATCAAAAGCATGTCTGTGTGTGTGTATGCGTTGATCTGATGTCTGACAAAAGTCTACTGAGCAGATGAGCTTCAAATCACTGAATCAAACACTTGGCTTGATAAAGTGGAGTTTGATATGACTTCAATTTCCCCTCTTAATGAAAAGCATAATGACAGAGAAAAAGAGAGAGATGGAGAGCGTGTGTGTTTTGTGGTCATTAGACAGTCATTAGCGGTGACGTGCGGGCTTTGATTACACTTTGGCCTGGACGTACAGACCAAGGAGATGAGGAATTAGATGCAGAGAGAGCGTGAAAGAGGAATTACAGACGAGGGCGAGTGAAGAAGACCAATTCGAGCCACGGAACTCACGTCAGGAGTGTGTTTAACTCCCTGCTAAGCAACTGATGAGCAACTTCGAATGAACTCCCAGGAGGAAAGGGGTCCGGCAGAGAGACAGAGCAGGAGAGAGAAAGTTTTGGCAGACTTTATAGGGATTATATAGGACAGTAGGAGGGGTAAGAGAAGCGGGAAATAGATTAGAAGAATGAAAATGAGGAAAGGGAGAGAGACGAGTACAGGGCAGAAGATGACAGGAGAGGACGACAGGAAGGTGAGAGGTGAAGGATAGCTGATGCAAACGATGAAAGAATGAGAGGAGGGGAGAGGAGAAGAGAAGAAAGGAGAGGAGAAGCGAGGAGAAAAGGAAAGGAGAAGAGAAGAGAAGCGAGGAGAAAAGGAACAGAGAGGAGAAGAGAAGAAAGGAGAAAAGGAAAGGAGAAGAGAAGAGTGGAGAGGAGAAGAAAAGAGAAGAGAAGAGAGGAAAAAAGGAAAGGAGAAGAGAGGAGAAGAGAAGAGAGGAGAAAAGAAAAGGAGAAGATAGGAGAAAAGAAAAGAGGAGAAGAGAGGAGAAAAGAGGAGGAAAGGAGAAGAGAAGAGAGAAGAAAAAAGACAGGAAAAGAACAGAGGAGAAGAGAAGAGAGAGGAGAAGAGAGAAGAGATGAGAGGAGAGGAGAAGAGTGAACCAAGGTTAGAAAAAAGCGCATGAAATAGATATGGGAAGAGGGAAATCTGAGAGGAGAGGAAGAAGAAATGAAGGAGAAAATACAAGGGAGAAGAGAAGACGAGAAAGAGAGAAAAAGAAATGCACAAAAACAAAACTAGAGAAGATGATCAGAGAAAAGAAAAGAAAAGAATACATAGAGACAAAGGTGGAGAGAACGAGAGAAAGACAGGAAGCATCTCTTAGATTAACTCGTTATAAAACTTCCTCCTTCTTTTCTTGTATTTTTCCACCCAGGAACCCAAAAAGAAGGCAAATCTTGCATCCGCCGGTTTCTTCTGCTGTCTACAGAACACTTCAGAACCGCCATGGAGTCCCAGCACATTCCATAAACACGTCGGATTCATTCATCCACTGATCCGAAATTCTCCGACACGTCACGGTTCCACACGTGCTCCACCCCGTCCAGCCTCACCGCAGGCTTTCACACCCTTCTCACCCTGCACATCTTCCCTGTTACAAAGTGCTCTCCTCCTACAAAGCCACTCACAGCCAAACCTCCCTCTGGAGATACGGGCTACTTCACACAGCCATTTCCACTTTACAGTTATTCTGCTCTGAGAGGGTGAGGGGGAAAAACGGCTACAGGTCAAGACGGAAAGGTGATGAAAGGAAATATACGACCCGAAAAAGGTAGTAAATAAATAAACGCGCCTCCGTTTTCTCCCTGTAGTCTCACTTGTTGGTTGATATCTCGGTTTCTTTTATAGGAAAGTTCTTTCTAGGGTGAGGAAGCCAGAGCCAGGCCAGGTGTGTGTGTGCTGTGTGTGTGTGTGTGTGTGTGTGTGTGTGTGTGTGTGTGTGTGTCCTTAAATTGTCCTCAAAAACCTGTATGAGAACACTGAAGAAATGGTCGAGCAAAAATGAAACACACACACACTTCATTCACCGCCGCGTTTGTTAAGCCAGCTTCTTTACGAGACGTAATATTTGCAGCCTGAACAAACACGTTTGCAAAAGAAATATATTTTTATGTTTTCCTACAGCAACACTGTCAAAACGTATTGTCGGAAAATCCCAGTCAAAGCCTTATTCTTTTTTTCTTTTGGCTGTTTTTCAGCCTTCAGCGACATCTGACCGTGGGGGGGGGGGGGGGGGGGGGGGGGGGGGGGGGGGGGGGGGGGGGGGGGGGGGGGGG
>JAQQZR010000035.1:3756825-3803515 GCA_030068235.1 Notoglanidium macrostoma | reverse complement strand
GAGTAAGACAACATGCATGAAGAGGATGATGTGGCCAAAATACTCATTTGCCTAATAATTCTGCACTCCCTGTATTTACAAGTACATATATACAAATCTCAGCGTACGTACAAACACAAACACCTGCTCATGATTACAATCCACAAGACACGCACAACATTTTGTCCCGCTTTCATACACACACCTTTACAGATGTACAACATTCATATAGTACTACACATCGAGCAAGACTGCCACACACTCGATGCATATGTACTTTTAAACATGCGCACACACACACACACACACACACCATTTCAATCCATATAGACAAATAGTTACCAAAGTGGGAATAAATTCATGGAACTATACACCCATATACACACCAAAACACACATCAAGAGGACTTATATAGAAAGTCTGAATACTCTTTGACATACAACCATCCATAACCTCACACACACACAGACAGCAGGGTGGGTCACAGCCCTGGAGTGTGTGTTAAGCTTCACAATGGCCTCCTTCATCCTCTCTGGTATGCATCTCAGACAGCTAACCTCCGTTTTCACTTTTTCAAAATATCATCAATCACCGTCACCCACAACACACACACACACACACACACACACACACACAGGCAGGCAGGAGCATCCCACTGAGTCTCATATGGGGTTAATTACAGTGTTCATCACAGGACACACACATGCAGCACTGCCATCGTACATCAGGTCCCACTGGTAGTGAGCAACATGTTTTTGGATGAATTACACCGTTCAGTAAATTGCTGAACATACATTGCATTAAAGCAATTGATGTTGATGTTGAACATGGCTTTAGAGTCCCATTTACAGCAACAAAACCCTCTTTGGAAACCGATTGCCTTAATAATCCCTAACCGAACTATTCGGAAACCCTTTTCAGGATGTTATTTATCATCTTTTTTCCAACGGAGCTTTGTTTTGGCCAACGGTACGTATAATTTATGTTCCCTAACCGTTCTATTCAGACATCAGTTTGGCTACTACATAATAAATCTATAATAAAAAGTGTCCAGAGTTATTCCCCGATCTCTAAATGCTGAAGGATGTCTGAGAAACAGCACTTCGGTATTCAGTCATTTGTGAGAAAATCACGTATAATCGAAAGCGCGTTTTTTTTTTATGTGGATTAATGGCCTTTCCTGCCATCACAGTCTATAAAGATGGATAGAAAATACTTTAAACAGGTTTCTGAGTCAATCATACTTTCCACATTAAACAAACTACCTTTACATTTTACTATTAACCAATCAAAATAAAGCAGGTAGCTAAATGAAGTGACCGACTCTGGTATCAGAGAGCTTAAATAAGTAAGAATACTATAAGTAAGAACTATATAAAACCAACAGGAATATCTAAATGCATAGCATTACAGCTTTTATATCCAAACCTTTTCCCTGATTTAAATAATTAACAAAATGATTACCCATCACTCCACCATAAAGCTTAAACGTCAAAAATAAGAAAAAAACAAAGAAAAGAAAAGACAAAGAAAAAAGAGTCGGTTAGGACTAGCTAGGGCAAATGTCTGCGGAAAAATTTTCCCTTCATACATTTTCCACTCCTTACAGGTATTTTTGTGTTACTTTGTATTGGAAACTTTGTTTAAAAAAAAAAAAACCTCAGGGGTTAAAAAAGTGCTAGAGAAAATCAAAACACATCATACATAAATGAGTAAATGCTAGCCACATATTAGCATCACATTTTCAGCACTTTTCTGAAGTTTCTGAAATATCAGCAGGAGGTTAAGCAATACGGCTAACGGCTCGCGTCGAAGCTCCTCCAATATAGCATGTGATTTACCAATATGGCTGTCAGCTCTTGTAGACATTTCCGAGATGTTAGCAAGAAATAAACCAACATGGCCCTTAGTGCAGATGTGGATATTAGCCTTATGCTAGGCTTCCTCACTGATCCCTTCATCAATGGTGTGTGCTAGAGAGTCTGAAAAGGTGGCGTTCCTGACATCGCACACTCCAGACGAATTGTTTTTGTTTTTTTTTTTGCGCTTCTAATGCTAGTAAAATTAAACTTCTTGGGAGTGAGGTATTACAAGAAAAAATAGGGGATTTAAACAGCAAATAAAAGACAAAATGAGAAAAAAAAAAAGAGAGCCACCTCTTTCTCACCGCTCAACACACCTGCCTCACACGGGAGTGGAATTTCAAGCGAGCACCGAAATCGTTTATCAAAGCAGATTAAGTTATTTTAAAGCAGAAGTAAAAGTGATCCGAGCGACCGGATATCAAACTTGGAAGAACTAAGAAGACAGATGTAAGCGGAAAAGCTCGCACACGTTTGGTCTCGTTTATTGATGACGGCTCCCGGTTTCAAAATAGCGCCGAGGCAGTCGACGCTACTGTACTCTGGATATCCAGAGACAGCCTTGAAGCAGAACTAATGATGTATTGTGATAAAATTAGGTCCAGAAGCACTCAGACACAGATCTCTCGAAGGACGGTAGATGAAGGCAGCAGATGTGTGTGATTAATGGATTGACAGAGGACCGCGGAGCAGAAACGGGAAATGTGTTCAACATTTGCGAGCACAGATGGGCTCGCTGGAGATCTCCACACACATCCATTGATTCATACAATGACGCATACGTTCCATATGATGTAAATATGCAGTATGGCGCAAGACTGTCTTTCACCCACAACTGCTGTTTAGGTTGCAGGAACTGTTTTACTTTAAATATGTTGAGGAACATCTGTATCGTCATCAGAAGTGGTGCTTCCATTAGAATCCATTATGTGCAGTTATGTAGTAGTACATAGCATATTTTCTGGACAATAAATCTCCCCAGAGTGTACTCGTAGATGGAATATACATTCAGTTCCACTTTATTAGGAACACCACATTCATGAAGTCAGCACAATGCATAAAATCATGCGGATACAGGTCAAGAGATTAGGTTAATTCTGGGTAAGGTCTAGAAACTGTCGTGTGTGAAAATTCCTGAAATACTCAATCAGCCCATCTGAAACCAATATCAATGCCATGGTTAGTCACAGAGATCATGTGATGTTTTGATGTCGATGTCTAACCCTAACCCTAACCCTAACCCTAGCACCTGAATAATCATTGTGCATCCAAAAGTGGTCCATCCTTCTTTTCCCTCAGACATATCTTTGGTAGTTGAGGCAATTTTCATTTCATCAGTCAACAGCGCTTGGTTCAGAAATACCTCTGGCTTGCAAAAATGGTGTTCTGCATATATTAGATGTGGTCACAGATAAGGTTTCGTTCTGATGACTCTTCCATGCAGATCACATTAGAGCAATGCGCCACCACGCCTGTTTCGGCTAAACCTTCCTGCAGGTCCTTACTGTCCTTTGGGGATTTTGCTTAACCCTTCTGTCCAGCATATGAGCAGTTCTACTTGAGGCCTTCCAGATCTTGCCTTGATTTCCACTGTCCCCCTTAACTGCCATTTCTTAACAGGATTTCTGAAGGTTCGATGGCTTTCTCTGCTTTATGGGAATCGATTCGATATATTGTAAATATATCAAATGTCATCTTTAACATAAAGCAGGAAAATGGTATTTAGAAAAAATTGTTTGCGGCAACAGTCCTTTTCACGTCAAAAATCAACGGGATATATAAATTTTAACAAGCAAGATGCAGATGAAAGCCATAAGCCCTAATTTTACTTCCTCAGTGTAGCTACTTACAAGTCATGTGAATTCTGACCAGTTTGCAAGTTGTGTTGGTAACACGGTGATTTATGTTTGAAAGCGAAAAGGAAGATCAGTGGTGCCAACATTGCTAACAAGAAAATCCCATCAGGCAGAGAGAGAGAGAAAAAAAAAGGAATGTTTCAATAAAAACCCTAGCATGTGTCAGATGACTCGAGAGATGACTCAGTGCTAACAGCGTCAATGATCAACAGTACATTCTATCTTGAGCTTTTACCGACCAGCAACAGCCCCACCTTCTTGTTTTCTGCTGGTTCAAAAAACCGAGCTTCACAGATTCTCAGGTCAAAGTTCAGCCATGTAAAGGCAGCACAAATTGAAGTAACTGCTACTAGGAGCAAATATGCGTCTTTCATGTCGTGCCTGGCTTTCTCTGCTTTGTGAATGTTATTCATGTTTGCTCTGACTGACGCTTTATCTAAAAAAAAAAAAAAGCATCGTCTTCAGATGTCTAGTGTGTTGCTGTAACGAGGGGTCAAAAATTGTAAATGTTAAAGCTAATCTGTTGATGTTGGCACCTCTGCCAGATTGAATTTCCATACCTGGTTTGTGTTTGGGTTCAAATCAGGTTCACACTACCAAAACAAATTGGGTTTTCAAAAGACTTGGGAGAAATTACAAAATTTCTTTGCTTTAAAGTCAGATTTAGATAAAATACATCAAATGAAAGGCATGACACTTTTGTGTTGCTTAAAGCACCTGTGTTGATTCAAAAACCTGGGTTCTGTCCTCATGAACCTCATCAAAGATCCAGCAAGCGGCGTACCACGTCACCACCTCAGGTCAACTGACGTCTCATGCTGCTTAGCGTGAGCATGCTATAATTATCCTCGCTAACTCAATTTGAACAGGCAGACCCATAATGCACAGCACTTCCATTATTTGGACTGGATTGCTTTCACTCTCAAATTGAACTGAACTCATTCATCAAGCCCAAGATAGCAGCTGCTGCTGATGATGATGATAGATGACCATTCAGGACATGGCATGAATTCTGGACATGCCATGTTTTCCTTACATCAAACCAGATTTATGTGTTGCGTGCAAATATTTCCATTTTAAGTCGAAAGGCTTAAACTGAAACTTCATAACAAGTGTCGTTAGCTTGTAAATGCTATGTTTGCTAGACAATTTTCTCTGGAAATATATATATCAGTGAATCTTTTTGATTGAGAAAGAAAGACGACTCAGTTGTACTATGGAGAAACAGTTCACGGTCGTAGCCAGGTTGTAACTTATATGTAGCAAGAAAGTGAGATCGTATCAGTGGTATCAAAACAAAAACACATTTGATTGCCCCATATTCGCACACGAACACGCAATCTTGGTGAAACGATACCAGATCGCGTCGTGATTGCAAAGTGAACGGGATCTGAGCAGAACGGCCCATGCTCAACCTCTCACCTAGTCTAGCTCAGCCCCAGAGCATCATGGGGGAGGTCCGGATGTAATCACTCATGGCAACTGTCACTGTGGCCACAGCGGGGTTCCTCTGCTCTCATTGGTTGAAAAGGGGTTCTGTCTCAAACCGACTGTCCATCTGTCCATCAAACTCGCCTGAGGCCAGTTTCTAACAGTGCAACCCTGTTCATATAGTGCATGTGCACTCTCACTCACTCACACACAGATACGTAAATTGAGAAAGTGATAGAGGAATAAAACAGCCAAGGATTAATGGATACCCTAATAAAATCAAGGCAGTTAAGTCAAATCATAACAGACGTATAGGTTAAATTTGCACATGCACACTCACACAGTCCCACCGATAAACACACTTCAAGCTTGGCTCAAAGGGCCTGACAGTCTTAATTGGAGTCTAAACAGCACCAGTCAAGACTGAGTGGCAGTGGCTTAATCTGCGTGTCAGTGACACACCGTCCATCTTCTTGTGGAAGACACAGACTTTTCTCAGGATATCAGGAAAGGAAAGGGAGAAGACTGAAACACAATACAAACAGCCTCCGTATATCGGTATTTAGTCCTGGCATTTAATTTCACAGTTGTGATTTAAAACCCATTTTGTGATGGAAGAAAAAGATTGGCATAAGTTACAACTTTCCTTTCAATAACAACATACTTTTTTGGGGAAGAAAACCTAAAGCCAACACATTTTTTTGTCCCCGGTACCATCTGATTGGATGATACTGTGAAGTTAGAATAAATTGGCTGTTATTTTCTCTCTCACACAGAGCATTTGATGCCAACCTGACAGAACTATATACACCCACAGCCTCTGCCACATGATTTGCACACTTAACGTGGCAACACTTCCTGAAGAGTTTAGTTCCAGCCTTAATCTAACACACACTATATATCATCCAGCTAATAAAGGCCTTAATAAGCATTCAAACAATACAGCTTGAGTAGTTTAAGGTTAGAAAAATAATTTTCATAGTAATTTTCTTGGAGTCTAATCTAATTCAATGATTCTCAATTTTATTTGTGTCGGAGTTTTAATAAGAGGCATTGTCACAACGCAGTTTCCAGAGATCAGGGTCCTGATCAAGATCACTAAGAAAAAGCCAAAGACAACGGTAACAAGGAAGAACTTGTGAGACTACACGAGGAAGAATCCATGAGTGAAAAACAGATTCAAAAGGGAAAGCAACCACTTATCGGTTGATTCTGTATAGTGATGATTGCATTAAAAAGTATACCAGTACTATATAGGTAACTATTAATTGTATTAGCATATGTATTACACGCTAGACAACAAATGAATTTAGTGTATGAGACATGCCTCCTTAAAGACTGCTAAGGAAAAGATCAGTGTACATACATTCATGTAGAGGCACAACTACCAAAATATTATTTATGTATGTATCCATGGTCCTGTGAACACCAGACAACAACCCAGGGTGGTCACTAACATCCGGAAATCCTCCCTTGTGCATATGAACACCTGCTGACACCTTCACAAAGTGAAAATGACTTTTCTTTTTATGTGAAAATGACTTTTTCACTTTTTATACCTGTACTTCCTACCTGTTTTGGGACACCAACCCATCTTGATACTCTCTGACAATTGATATAAATACCTTCATACCACATCACTTCCAAATACCAGGGAACTACTTTACATTTGCAAGGGTACCATTAGCAAAGTGGCCCTCTTGTGCCAGGCCAAATTTGACCCAGATGTGCTGCACCATCTCTGGATGCAAGAAGTACCACATTCCTGAGCGTACTGTATGTGCTGCCTTGACAACGTGACCGCTATACCACTGTGCTAACGCAGTAGGCAAGTTGGTCTGAGTCGGGGAAGTCATCAGTGAGCCTAATTGAGAATTTTACCTTCGAGGCATCAAGCGTCTTTCAACCTCATGCTACCTTTGTGATTCATGTACCCGACTGTCACCATCTTGTCTGAGAGTACCAAGATGTGTTGGTGTCCCAAACCAAGTAGGAAGTACAGGTATAAAAAGTGCCAGCCAGGTTGCCCACCTCTGCCTCTTGGACTCCACAATTCTCCATCAATTAAAAGAGACATCTATGGTGAGTGACTCTCTCTCCAATGACGAACTGCTCCTGGACATACCCCTTTCATGAGAGAGGCTTAGTGTGTCCAGCAGGTCAAGGTCTGTGACCCTTCTGCTGGGATGAGAATGAGTCTCTGTTGACTAAGCCTGAGGTTCAGACGCAGGATGATAATCTGTTTCTGAGAGTACTTAGTTCAAAAAGGCCCAAGAGAATACCAGTAATCCCAGCATCATCCAAAGGTGATGGAGTCATATGCAGCAGCCCACATTTTTCTGGGTTTGAATTTGGGTTGTGGTATGCCTGCCACATTAAGGTGAACCTCAAGAAGCAGCTGGGTTGATGAGCACATGGAAGTATGCATCACGCAGGTCCACTGACATGAACTGTGGCTCAGGGCTGCATAGCATTAGCAATGCATGACATCCTTAGTATGCAAAAGAGGAGGAGTAATTCAGTCCTTTCGGGTCTAAATAGGATGAAAATTGCCATACATTTTCTGAACAAGAAAACAGGAACCCCTTGTTCTGGATAGTGTGGTCTAATTTTTCTATTGCACCTCTGTCCAAGAGGGAACAAATGATATGATGTAGTTGTACACAGTAGGTGAAATTTTCAGTCCGGAAGTATCCCACCAGCAGTCCATGCCCTTCAATGGTGGTCCCACCGGGATTCTTTCAAGATAGGAGGTGCTGTTTAGGGCCTGACCCACGGAGTGGTTCAATGGGACTTACATTTGTTAGGCCTTGGGTGCAGGGTTTTTTATATTTTTGGCTCTGACCAGGTCCTTCGGAGATTGTCGGAGCATTCGATTGGTCAGAGGTAACCTAATGGTGCCATGTGGCCAGCCTGTGCTGTTCTCTTCGTTTTGTGATTTATGAAGCCTGAACTCTCCTCTCTAGTGCCTCTTGGCAACAAGCCCAAAGAGCAGCCCAGGTACACAGGGCATACATTGCAGGGTTGCGTTGCATGGTTTGTTTTGTGTCCAGCCATAGTTGTGCTGTCAGAAATGAGACTTCAATCATCCCTGTAGCAGAGAAACCAACCTCTACTGTTTGGAGCAGCTGCTCCAGTGGTAGCTGGAAAATCAACAGAGAATTTCCCGTGCATGTCAGATATGCAGTAATGCCATAAGCTGTAATCAAGAAGTCATCAGTACATGTGGTTGGCAGTGTAGAGGCAATGTAGGGACATGCACACTCAGACCCTGTTAGCACAAATAGCTCATATTCGGTATGATAGAAATAGAGAAACACAAACACTCCTGTCTCTTATCCGAGAATGAGCAGCTTAGCAGAAATGCTATTGGCGATGTCGGAGCAGACACGGTCCTGATCCATGACCCAGAGTGACCCCCTAAACACTAACACTTTAGGTATCTTAAACTCTGCAAAGCATTAGCTGACAATCTAAATTAGCAACTAGAGAGCACTCTAAACTAGCAAGACACAGCCCAACACTCTGACAGAGAATGAACTGGATACACTAACTGCAGTGGAGAGAAGTGGATGAAAACAGGAGCCTTAGACCACTTTGGAGGACAAAAAAAGCTGTAGCCCTGACTGTTGTCACAAGCTATACTAGAGTAGGGAACAGGATAGAGAGTGACGTTATGTAAAGGCATTTACAGCAAATACCTCGTCACTGTCACTTTGTGACTTCATTAAAAGTCTCGGCATGCATGTGAACACGCACAGGAGTATAACCAGGTGTTGCTGCCCCTGATTACAGGTTATGATTATGTGCTACTTTCAGCTAATGTGACTACTTTATGCTATGTTAGTGCCAATTAAATGGGAGAGAAACCTTGTAAAATATATGTGTGTGGTTCAAATTGAGCAGGAGATCCACATGGATTGTGTAATGACAAACCATAAAGCAAAGAAATTATACGTTGCTTCACTGACATAAGACCAGCTACAGACATGCTACAGCTGCTCTCTGCCCTGTAGTCTGGAAAATATGCTACTTTGCTTTATTGTGCCAATTCTTTCACTTCATTTCTGTAGCTGCCGTTGAATGATGCAAATGTGCAAGAGCATGTGCTAACTGGATTCCTTTCCCATCATTTAAAATGTTAATGTTGACGGATCAATAGAAATTTCTGGACCAAACTGAACAGTCCGGAGAGCGAAGGTCAGATCGCATGGTACACAATACCAGAGCATACAGGAGATGAAGGATCCGTGTCTTTGCCCTCAGCTGTCCTGTGGTAACGGCCTGGCGCTGTTGCCATGGCAACACCAGCAAAACAACACAGGCTTTAATTAGCTGTAGGAGCAGGCACACAAACCAGAGATAATGGAGGAGAAAATGCAACAAGCAGACTTACATGTGTGTGGTTTGAGAAAGGAGAAATTGAAGTGGTTCAGAGATGAGAATAGTGTTACAAACTACACACTCACACACACAATGAAATATGGATATAGACACCATAAAATATGAAGACACACACCTTTTCAAAAATTGTCAGTCCATTCAATATGGACACACACTTGGACCATAAAATATGCACGCACACTTATGCGCTCCGCAAAATATGGACAGACAATTACACCCGCCATAAAATATGGACAGATATTTAGACCTACCATTCAATATGAACTCACACTTATACATACCATACAAAACGGACACACATGAATGCACACACAGAGGCCACACTGCCTTCACTAAGACGGATGGACACACATATCATGCCTTCTTCACTAGGACAAACAGACCACACCTTCTTGATTGGGAGTGACCGGCACATAAACTGAGACTGCATCTGAATACTTATCCTGCTGCACTACACTACTCAAAAAGCAGTAAGTCATATTCTGTAGGCAGGATTAAAAGGGTTACTTTAAAAATGAATTCTGATGCAGTTACTAATTACATGTTAAAAAAAATATATAGTTTGTTACTTTTACCTATGAAAATGGAGGGACTGTGTAAAAAATGGCTATAATTCTTAGATGGTTAACACAATATTTTGGTTAACCCTCTTGAATTAACATCTAAACTTCAATCACATCTCGATTTATTCTTTTCAAATGCATTGTGGTGGTATACATAGGCACTGAAAGTGTGGTTGGAGGGTACTGTAAGATGGAGGCGGAGTTCTGTCCTTACTACTCACTTGCATGCTCATAGTAATGGTCTTGTAATAAATACTCAACTGATACTAGTAGAGGCTGAATATTCGGATGCAGCCTGAGACTATCGGGAACATGGTGTACACATACTTCTCTTGGACTAAAAGGCAAAAAAGCCATACCCCCTTTCTAACACAGAGGCCATGCTTCTTTCATCAGGATGGAACTAAAAGGAGAGAGAGAAAGATGTGGCAATAGAAACTTGGTGGATAATGTTTCCATTGTATATAACAATACAACAGAAATGTTCTTGTAGTATTAAGCTTTATAGGTGCAGTGACATGGCACATATTGAGACCAGTGCGCTGTTTCGAACTGATGAATCTTTACACCATACCTTCAAATCGAGGCAGGTTATTTGTCTGGGTTTACGACTCATCACCCTTGGACGCTACAAATTGAATGTCACAATCATTGTGTGTAACTGGTTTGATATAAATGCATGATCAAGACCAAGTGATCTTTACTGTAGGCCTGTGTGTGTGTGTGTGTCCATCTGTGCTAGTGAGTCAGATGGGCCACAGAATGTGCTGAATAAATCATGAGGTGTGTGTGAGACGTTCCAAGTAAAGCATTAACTATGGCAGCACAGAAAGGACTACAAATTCCTGCTTATTTGATCCGTGGGTCGCTGATATTAATCGACACGGTCACGAAGAACAGGCGGAAATGTAAATCAATGTGTTCTGACTCATTAGAAGCTTCACCAGCAGCGTGAATCAGCGAACACGCCAAGTACAATTAGCATGTGACCCATCGAGTTTGCATGCTAAAAGAGAGAGAGAGAACAAACAAATTCATCATGATGTAAGGTTGGTTTTTTTTAAGGTTTCTAGTCTTTCCATTCTGGTTTTGTGCAACTTTCCCATAGCAATATGTGCTTTTCCTGTATGGTCAGGTGGGTGTGGCTTCCTGCTTCAGCTTACTAATTGGCTGAACAGTAGCCCCACCCCTTCCATGGTTGCTAGATTCTAATTAAGCACCTCCTACTTTAAAAGGTTGTAACTTACAGCATCCCTCTGTAATGTTTGGAACAATACAGCTGCGAGAAAACACAATGAAATGCTCCCCAGACCACACAGCTATTAAGACGGAGTATTAATTTAATCTTTTAGTCGAGTCAAGCACGTTAAGGAACTAATTGTAAGAGCTGTTGTGGTAATGCCTGATGAGGCCATCATGAAGTCTAATGAACAGAAGCGTTCAGTACATCTCTCTCCTGAAAGCTCATTAGGCTTTCCTGATAGATATCATTAGTATCCAAGCTTTAGTTGGGAGACTTGTGCGGGCAAGTGACAAAAAGTATGTGCGTGTGTGAGTGAGAATGATACAGATTTTGAACAAATGCTTTCTCGCGTAGGAGCAATAATACTTGTACAGAAAACTCATTTCTTCTAATCACCGACGAGCACGTCTTCATTTGTGTACTTTCCGCAATCCTTTATGCACAGGGCAAAAGAAACACCAATGACAATGGAAGCACAACAAGGGGGGGGAAAAAATCATGCCAACTAGCGTGCTAAGTAATTAATGTTGACGTTTTTCATCTGTGCATGTGTAAATAGGACGGGTAAACAGACATCACAAACATTGGGTATGCATGGCAGTGCTGCAGGGGTTGAGGAAGGGTATCGTAATTTGCTTTACCAGAGTAATTAGCTGATGGAGGAGCTCCATTTCAGGGAATGTCTCTGTGGACTCACTAATGCAGGCCAGCAACCTCTGTTTCATACAGAACACAACGTTTACAGTTTCAATGGATGAGTTAGATGATTTTTTTTTCTAGCCTTTCCTCTTTACGCCACAGAAAGATCATCTACCGCCTATGTTATGAAAGAAGAAGACAGAGAATAATGAAATTAGATTAGCATAGCGACGAAAAGACATGGAGGTAGGATATGTTAAACACAAGTCTTAAATGGCATATATAAGAGCAGGAAGGTAAAGATGATTCCAAGGTTTGTGGAAGACAGGGGACCCAGAGTAACCTTAGCACCAAATATTGTTCAAGTTTGGGTTCTCAAGTGTTTATTGAATGGTTGATGTGAATGAAAATGTGTAACCCATATACACGGCCTTCTTCACCAACCAGCATCAAAACACCAATTTAGGGACTTTCTTTTAAAACTATGATGAACACATCCATCCAGAACAGTTCCCAATACCTGATGAATCTGTACCAAGGAGCACTGAAGCTGTTCTGGGTGTCTAACTGAGTCCCAAATCTTTACTAAAGCACTTTATATGCTATCACCTGTAAAACAGCACAGCAGTGCTAAGCAAGAAGCAGAGCAGTGAAGAGGAAGACACACTTTTAAAAGTCCCCGAGAGAGATTAGATTACAAGAAGCATTTGGAATGTCTTTAGAGGCCAGGTTTCACTCTTTCAATGCTAGGGGTCAGGGGTCAAAAGAGTTAAATGTAGAGGCCTGGTAAGGGGAGAAGTGAGCTAAAACACAAAACCTGCTTAACCAGGCAAGATGTTATCATTATTGTAAAATGTCATTCATATAGCCTTGCCATATTGCATGCAGGTTACAATAGTGATAGTTATATCGGATAACACTTTTAAGCACAGGGTTCTAAGATACATAAGGTAGACATGACAACTGATATAAACCTACTTTAGCATGTACAAATATGTATTCCAACAAGCATCAGCTTGCATAACGACAGCTTGTGCATTCCTCCCCCCATTTACTGCCCAATTTGGTCGTCTGCCAATTCCCACCCACCCACCAGCCAGCTCTCCACTATTATACGACAGCTATAACTCGGGCTGACACGTGTTTCCTGAGACGTGTGTAAAGCCAGCCAACTGCATCTTTTTGAACTGTTGCTCGTGGTCATGAACAAAAGTTCAAAAAGATGGAAAGTATGCATTCGTTACTCCATACCCTACAACTGCACTTGGTATCTTTCTCTAATCTGTCAAACAAAATGCCACAAAATGGTACAAATCTGAGATGCTCGTGCATGGACAATTTCAAATAGTCGATGAGTTGAGCCAAAATGACCCATCATTGCTATCGCAATTGTACCACTCCATTCATTTCACTCTAAACTTTCTACATATATATAAATATCATCTATACATATATGGAAAATGGCTTCTTTCGATTTTGATGTTAATTTGACCTAACACTAAAGTCAAATGACGGATTTTGCTTTTTGACTCACAGTTATGATTCACTCAGATCTGACCACTCATTCTGTCTGCTCAAGATCTGAGTGGCCATCGGTCCCCAATCAAACCCGTCCTAAACAGGACCGTGTAGATGACCAAAGTGGGCGAAAACTACAAATCTGGCCAGCTTAATCCCTTGATCTTGATTTTATGTAGTTCAAACCTGTCCTACAAATAGCTCAGATGATAGAAGGCTTGTATAATGACCCTCATCACAGTCCAATCACAGACAATGTGACCATAATCGGGTCCCCATTTCAGAGCTGGCCTGGGTAACTTAACATGAAAGTAATGGGAAGCATAAATGAAATGTGAAAGGGTGGCCAAGAGGGAGTGAACCCTGAGATTAGTCTCAGGAGCATGTAAGGGCGGAGGCAGCACCAGTGGGTGAGATGTTAAGTGGGAATTTCCATGTGGTGGCAAATGTTATGATGAAAATGGTATTATTGGATCCTGAACTAGGGTAAGTGAGTTGTTCTTAAGCACTAAACAGCAGCCACTACTACATCACATGAAGCACTGAACAAAAACATGAGTTTCAAGAACATCTACTATGTGAAAATGGAATGGGATAGGGGTGTAACACCATGCCACTATCTATGTCTGTATCTGGTATATTCATATCTGCATCTGGATTGAACTGCACCAAAACTGGACATGGCCTTCTTTTTATTTGATTTTAAATTAACACTTTGTTTTCTGGTAAGATTTTATTATAAAATTTTTATTTTGATTCTTACTATACAAGGGCAGAGCACAGACTCAAAGGTTCATTTAATCCACGACCAGTGGACACACATCACGCATGGAAGACCAAAGCCAGGGAAAATCCGTCGCTCAAGCTTGGGTCTGGAGCTCCGCCACAGCCGTCAACAACCTCAGTAGTATGCCTTCTGTTCATATATTTGTGTCTGTTTAGATCAAGTTATCTTTTCAAGCTGAATAATATACCACAAAGTTGGAAACACAAGTGTATAGAATGTCTTTGTATGCTGTAGCTTTATAATTTCCCTTTACTGGAACTAAGAGTGAAACCTGTTCCAGCATAACAATGAAGACATGGTGTGCCAAGGTTGGAGTGGAAGAACTCGAGTGTCCCGCACAGAGCCCTGACCTCAACCCCACTGAACACCTTTGGGATGAACCAGAACGCCGACTGCACCCCAGACCTCCTCAGTACCTGACCTCTATATCCCCACAGATCCTTTCCAAAAGTAGTGAAGGTTATTAAAACAGGAAAGGGTGCACTAATTCTGGCTGATGTTCAAAAAGGACATATGAGTGTTATGGTTAGATGTCCACAAACCTTTGGTCATATTGTGCATCAAAGAGGAAGTGCTAATAACCGCATCTATGCAAAGCCAAAGATAGAATGTAACCTTAACCTTCATATCTTTTCATGCACTTCCATGCACTGAGTTGTGAAAAAGAAGCAACACTTGACCATGCACTTTACATGGAATTCACTATTTCGATGGTCAACCCTCCCATCTGTCCTCAGTGTAAGATGAGCAGGGAACCAAATGACCAATTTGCACATTCCAATGTCATGGAAAGCCCAATTGTCCCAAGACCACATGGGACACATAGGTTGTCTGACATTTAAACCAACATATGTCTATGTCATGTTTGAGCTTTTAACACGTCAAAATCCACCAGTCATGTTGATTCCCTATTCCCCCACCATTGCTGGTAATTAATTCCCTATAACCGTTGTAAATCTCACCATGTTCATTAGTTGTAGCATAAAAATGGTAGTTATAATCTATGCTCAAAGCAGTCCTGGATAAACACCAGAACTGCTTAGATCAGGGGGCCAGCCATGAAATCTACTGTTAAAACACACACACCCCTCCTGTGATGGGAATTTGCCACCAACTGCCTTAATCTGGTTTAAACAAGAGCATGTTATTGAATCCAAACCCCTCGACTCCTCTGAAGGAGTCTCTTAAGTCACTCCCTAGTTCTTCCTCAGGACATGTAGGGTTTCATAATCTTCCTTTCTTTCTGAAACACACACACACATGCAGTAGGTGTATTATTAAAGAGCAGGCATGAGGTTAACCCCCCAGTGTAGAAAGGAGTCAGGCGCTTTGCTTTGCACATGAGTTCCTTCAGGCAACTCCGGTACCTTGTGATGTCAGAAAGGGGGATATCAAAGACGAGGCCTGATTAGAGTCTGAAAGAAAAAAAATCAATACAGTGTTCAAACACAAAGAGACAGAGAGACAATGTAGCTTCTGAGGGATGACATATGAGATGTTCTCGTAGCAGCCTTTAAAATTCCGATATCATGAATATTGCGTATAAGCTTTATCTTCGAAGCTGTCAATAACACTACTCAGAGAGACCAATACATGCAAGGCTATTCGGTTGATTATACACACACACAGATTAAATCACCCACACAGTTAGAAGTCAATCCCTCCCTTGGTGTTCCTCATGGTGGATCATGTGGTTGCATCCTGCCTAAGGCAAATGCTTTGTTTATATTTACCAAGCAGCTATTGATTAGCATCTTTGCTAGCCACTGGGAGTCAAACCCCTTAATATCACAGAAACACAGGATGCCTGCAGAGCCAAGTGTTCTTGGGTCAGCTAGCATTCAGCACTAACATTCTATGGTGGAATAAAGAAGGTGGTGACCTCTACATGAATACGGATCATTAGAACTTGCGGGAGAGCCACTTCTAGCTGTAGCACTACATATAGGTTTGTGTTTGGGTCATTTTAACCCGGACTTCAAATGCTGGCACATTTTTAAATGTGGCTGCCTATAGATGGTCCACAATGCATCGCCATTATCATTACTGACCCTTTGTGATCTTAAGAAAAAGGCAAAAGAGTGCGTGCTAACTGGGTCATCCTAAACAACTAGAATGTTGCATTAGCCCAAAGATGGACTCCCTTCCTGTTTCCCTGCAATGTGTGAAAATCTTTTTCACCCTTGTTCACTTGCTTCCTCATCTACTCCTGTTATCTCTGCCCTTTTACCTCATATGCTCTTCTGGAATCCTCAAGTCTCCAATCCTTTTCGGCCATTTTTTTCCTCTGTCTGTTTATCACATTCTCCTGGACTTGTCCACCAAAAACAAGGTTATCTGTGATCAATGGTACATATGCAGCTAATGTTCTGCTATCCTTGCCACTTGACCTTTAATAAACCATCCATTGCATTTAATTATGAAGTATTTCCTTCTCATCAGACAGCTTAACAAGAGCAGCAGCCGTGGCGAATCAATTCTCCTCATCGGAGTGATGAGCGCCGCATGTGCATCCTTTGTGCACGTGTATGATCTGTTGGCTGATCCGATCTCATTTTGTCAGCTCTCGTTCTCCGTCTCTTTAGTATTAGGTACAAGAATTCCATTTCGCTAAGCAAATATGTCCAGCCTAGCACCAGTTTGATTTCTCAAAGAGACCGCGCAATCCGCATCCAGGTTTACCTACTTAACAGTACCTTGTGTTGAGCAAACACATACACATATGGTGTAATGTGAGGCTCTGTCATTTCTGTGAGACTTTCTGCTATGTAGGAAGGGTCACCATGATACAGATTCAACATCAACCACATTGCTTTCATCCTCCGTAAGGCCCTGCACTGGCTGGGTGTATTAATTACACACAGACCACACACTGCTCATGACTGGAAGGAAATGACCACTAAGGCAGTCCAGTAACTCATGACAGGTCCTTTGGGTTTAGGTAATTATTACCATGCCTGTTTTAGTGCCTAAGTTAGTGTCATTTTGATCAAATATGGCTTGGTTTTAATGGAGATAATCTTTTTTATTCCTTTGAAATTGTACATAAATTACAGATATGGCAGAGAGTTATGCCATATTCAGGCCTATGTAGAGCTCCACTAAGCACAAGTGTCCATCAGGTCCCACCTAGAGAGGTCAATTTCTGCAACTTCAACAGTAAAATGTACGGCTTCATCGGTAAGATCACCAACGATGAGTTATAGTGACTGGTTTCCAAGGGATTTAGTAGCATGGCTCCGTGAACCACTTGGTCCAGTGTGTGGAAAAATGAAATTACATTCAACTTTATATTCATTATTCATATTGCCAAACAAACAACACACAAGTAGTGGAAAACAACCCAACCATGCTAGCAGTGTCTAGTCAGGACAAGTAGAAGCCCCGAAGGAGATCGGACCTGATGAGGAGAATGACAGATGAGTGGTGCTTACTGAGCAATAGCACAGAGCAAGTTAACAGAGATAACTAGTGAGAAGCATTCGTAAAAGCATTCTTAGGATTTCAGTAGAAAAAATGACTCCGCTAAGCTCCAGCATGTGGACATGGCGAGGAAAAGAAAGGCAAGCAAACAGTATGTCGCCTTACAACGGCAGGAATGATTAAAAACACTATATCCCACGTCTTAACACGGGTTGACTGAACGTTAACAGCATTGTTGAAAGATTGTGTCCCTAAAACCTGCTATGCAGTTCTAGGATAATAATCAGTGGGATTGCGATGCACTTCACATTTGATTATTTTCCAATAACAGCACTTTCAACTGGGTGCTTTATTCAACTTCGGCAATTTTCCAAGGATGGCATGTTTTGTTTTGTTTTTTCAAAAGAAAAAAAAGAGAGACACATTGATTCTTTTGGTATGTCCATAAAAGTTTGTCATCTCTTATGTTCATACCATTCACTCACCGCTCTGTATTTTTCCCTTGAGGTTACTGTAATAAGACAAAAGAATGCAGCTTATTATGTTACTGATAAACCATAACACGAGTCTCTTTGGGTTTGCTGTTACTATAGAAACCATAATGTATTAGAAGCAGTGCAGAAATGTATAGCTGTAATGTGCTTTGCAGCCAAGAGTCAGATCTGTGCCGAACTTCTGACTAATCAGAGTTTGAGAATTCAACAGAGCTGCAGTATAAATAGCTGTTATATATACATCAATTAGTCAGTTTGCATTAGATTTCTGTTGCATAACTATGAATTTATAATGTCTCACTGATGCTAAACTTGTGCAAGCAGTGAGGCACTTCAGGTTAATATTCAAATGCCCTTTTTGCTTGTTCCCCACTCCATAAACCTGTAATTGTATCATATGTAGTTAGAGTGTGGAATTGCAGTGATTATACCAGTGAGAAACGAAGCACACATCAGGCAGCAGGAAACACCCTCTCTCTGTGGTCAGTGTACTGGTCAATGTGCAATTTTTATCGGAACCTGGGTGGAGAGGTGGAAGCAAGGGGCTGGGATGAAGGGGGGGGTTGATTGGAGGAGGGGTTGGGGGTTTAAACGGAGAGTTAGGTTGCGCTGTTAGAGAAAATGACAGAAGATTAAAAGGTCAGTGGCAGCAAAGATTAGAGCTCTCTAAACTCTAAAAGCCTTTTGGGAAAGGAGGGGGAAAAAACCACCCTTCCGTTTGTGTCATTTTTAGAAATGACGATGATAATAATGATTACATCATATCAGCTGTTCGCCTCCCTCTGTATCCGGAGGCTTTAGGTTCTCTCAGGCACATCTAATATTTGTTTGCTCCTCTTCCTTCCTTTTGGCTTTAATAACAGCAAGCCAAAATTTCCCAGAGGAAATTAGCTATTCTTAGCGGGCCTTTCTATACCAAAACACACACACAAAATGACAATTTTGGCAACCTTATACAACCTCAATCTGATAATGTGATCTCAAAAAAAGCATTAACTCCCAAACACACAGACAAATTCTGTGGGGCAAAATAAAAGGAAATGGATTATTACTATTATTATTATTTTTTTAACTCCTTACATTGATCATTTTACAGGTTTTTCTGATAGAGAAAAGAAAACCTTCATAATTTCCTCTAGCGAACAATGTGTGTGTGTGCGTACGCAAATGTATGTTAAATCGAATCCTGAACACAGTATCATGAATCAAATATTGAATTGTAAATCGTTAAATGCTGTAAAAACTAGGCATCAATTTCAATCAGTTTTGAATCTCAACTAGTTTTGTCTCCTGCAACCTGCATGGAAACTATGCTGCCATATTTATTTATGAAACAAGATTTTTGGGGAAAAAAACTAAACAAAATGTGTCATGAAGTTGCATCGCGATTTATCGATGCACAATATATCGTTACATGCCTGGTTAAAACACAACATTCATTCCACAGTCTCCAAAGGTCCAAGTGTACAGATGATCTCCTTTTCCTTAAGCTTCCTCACATTGTTGTTCACATATCTACTAGCAGTGCAAATGGAGATATCAGGACACGCATGTATCTGTTTGTTTTCCTCCCATCGTTAGGAGACGTGCCTCAAGCATCATGCTAGTCTCGGTTATCTAACTAGGAGGTCAAAGGTTACGCGGGGTCAGTGGTCTTATTTACGGAACTGACATAGAATAACGGGAAAAAAGGAGGGGGAAGAATGTTCTTCTGCTCCTTCACTCAGCCATTCGCCCTCCCTCTCTCTAGACTGATCCTATGATGAAGTATTTGTATCCTGATGGGCGTCGTCTGCGTGGACTGACGTGTTAGAACGCGTGCTCCATATTCCATCGTTGAGGGAATATGGTTTGGAGTTCATCGCTCCAGAACCGTTCCCGAGACGTGTAGAATCGTCACCACCGAAGCTGTTCTGCTGACTCGTGTTGGCTCAACACCTTACTAAGACACCTTATGTCGTTTTTCCTGTGAATCCCAAATCTCTCCCTGCCAGTGTCGCTCTTTCACGGTTTATTTCTTCCTTGTTCATCTTCTCTATCCCTCTCCATCTCTGTCTACCCTTCCTCCTGCTTTCTCTCTCTTCCTTCACTCCTTTTTCGCTCTACTCCTACCTCATTCACACTTTCCTATTTCCCTCCCTCGTTTCCCTGTCTATCACTCTCCATACCTATTTTCTATATCCCTCACTCCCTCTTTATACAGACCTTCAACCTTTCTCTGCATCCTATCACCTCTCCGTTTCTCTTCTCCTCCATCCCCTCTCCAATCTCCCCCAAAGCTCGCCGTCCTTCTTTCCCTCGTTCCTTCCCTCTCTCTCCCTCACTTCGCCACGCTGACCTGACAGCGTTAGGTGACACTCGATCCACACAGCAGAATTCCTCTCAGTCACTCGCTGTTAAATCCAGCATTATCCTTTTCATCTCTTCCTCTCCATACCACATTTAAAGAAAGAGGATAAGATAAGAGAGAGGATAAGAAAGGTAATACCATGAAGTAAAGAAGCATAAAAGTGCAATAAAAATGTACAGTTTGGGTCGGCTTTAGCGAAGCATGTCGCGGAATAAAACGTTCCAAGCGGCATTTCATCTCAAACACTCTGGTTCAAATCCCATTTGGCAGTGGAGCGTATTTGTGTGTGTTTGTAAGAGACTTGTGAATGGTCGCATGCCAAGTGAAATGCAAAATCGTTGCGTTTAAAGCGTCGCATTACTTTTAATAAGAATCAGCCGTCCGTTATATATTCAGTGCGAGTCAGTGCTTTTGCATACTTACTATAGTACAGCTGATAGCTGCAGAATCAGCAAAATTCTAAATATAAATGGTATATTTGATAGATCTTGTACGAGTATTAGTCTTGCTGTTGGTTATAGCACTGCTGTTTACTCGTCTTTCCTGTTGTTATTGCTTCTCTTGGTGGTATGGCGTGCCGTTTGTGAAAGAATTGAACCTTTTTATGGGTGTCGTTTTTCATCGTTTAGTACAATGTTCATGCATTTAGAGATAAAGTCAGTGTTCTGTCTCCTCACATTATTTTTCCATGTAAAATGACTTTATAAAAGTAAATAATGTGTCTATATGTAAATGTAAACACAAAACTTAAAGGTGCACTATGTACAATTCAACCCCTTTCCAAGCGTGTACTTCAGCGTACGGTGGCCATCAGTGTACTTCCAAGTGCTTACGTTCAACACTCCCTTGCTACAAAGATGCTACCAAGATATTCTAGACAATTGTGTGGCAACAGTACAGAGAAGGCCCAGCATCACGGCAACAGCGCAAACTAAAGGCAAAAAGCGCTGTGCGTGAACAAGACAAATGTGCAACAGATGGGTGTGGCCTTGACCGCGCTGTGAATGCAGCTCAACTGGAACAGCCAATGAGAGCAAAGGACAGAAGGACGTAATAGTCATGAGGTACCAGGACCAAGTGAATGATGTGCTTGGAAGACAGAAAGAGATAACTGAAGAGGGTCACTGAGGTCAGTGCAGGATGACAAGACAGAAGCTAGCAAGGAAAAGAACAGATCAAAGCAAAAATAAGTAACAGAAAGGAAAAGTAAGCCGAAGAAACATAAATCAAAGTGAGATATTGATAAGAGAGGAGAAGAGAAAAGCACTTATCGCTCAGCAGGATCACCCAGTATACCAGGAATGCTAAAAATTGATCATAAATACACATATTTTTCTTTCCTCTCTTGCAAATGTACCCTCTTTCTGCGTCTGTCTCTCTCAGACGCTGCTCAAGTAGATTAGGGAATATTCAGTCATCTATCTCTCCCTAGCTCCAAATTAATAACAGAGTCGTTATCCTTATCGGAGAGGAGATTCGCCTCGCGACATCTCAACCTGCCTCGGGCTTTGCCTTCTCCTAATCTCTTTCTGCCCATCTTCCTTCTGCTCTTGCAAAAGAGCAATCTCCGTTATTCAATTATTTACAAAGCAATTTATTGGTGCTGGGATTTATGGTAAGAAGCCTCCGCTTGCTCCTGTGAGCACCCTAATAAACAGGAGGGGGAGGACAGGGGCCACTTCATTTGACTACACACACACACACACACACACACACACACACACACACACACACCAGGGAGAAAGGGGTCCTGAAAACGGTGCATCACTGATTTCCTGGGGAAGGGTTAGGCATGAACACCACACATATATACACACATATACACTGGGGTACTTCGTTACTTTTTGGTGCATTTATACTTTGAATGTTAACTGAATACTGGTACTTTAATTAAGTTACATTACACTTGAATTACTCTTAATTACATTTTCAAGAAAAAAAAAAAGACTATAACCAACCCTGTGCATCTTAATAATTATAAGCCACTGGACTGCAGTTTTGAGGATGGGCACCCAATGATTCAACAGTCGAGAGCAATTGAAGACGCCTATAAACTCCATCTAACTCGACAAAGCATATCAAGCTAAATTTTGATAATTTGCTAACACAAACTGTCTAGACTAGTATCAATTCCGGTAGCTAACATGACATAGTTAAAGGTCCACTATGTAGGATTCAACCACCTGAATGCCCCTCCCTTACCCCTCCCTTTAGTGCTAAATAATAAGTATGATCCTCCATTTTTTCAAAATTTATGTTCTCAAACTCATTATCCAGCACCAACAAACACTGATTCCTCGTTGTTCTTCTTCCTCGTCTTCCTTTTTCTTCTTATTCGCGCAGAAGACGCTCTCTAGAGGTTTGTTCGTTCTGGGCTACCGTAGCGGCGCAACATGTCGGCCCCCGTAGAGGTGGACCCGCTCCCTATTCGGACATAAAGGGTTCATTCTAAGCTTACGGAAACACGACGATATGAAGAGGTAATTATACACTAATGAAAACATACTTATGAAAATTTTACTCCATTTCTGCTCATAGATGAATTTAAGATACACACTGGACCTTTAATTCAAATTCTAGCTGATGGTTAATTTCGGTTATTCGCATGATATTTCACTTCAGATCATTTCATTAGCAAGCTACGTAGCGTCAGTCGTGCATCTGACAAGCAAACGGACAGACAGTGAATGATGTTTTCAGACAAAACCGCTTTAAAATGAAATAAATCTTCTAACAGATTTCGACTCGCAGAACAGGTTCGGTATTCGCAAACACGAGGACGCACATGTTCGACGCATAGCTTTTCTAGCAACTGTACTGATAGAATGCAATTCAATTGCCCTCTCGTTGCAATTTATGCAAATTCAGCGCAAGGTCAAGTCCACATCCCAAGATACATTCCGGTGAAGGAGACGCAAAGAAGGAAGTTCTCTAGCTCTACTCCCAAGGCCATGATTGAATATGTTTAGTGTTAACCTGGACTATGCATTTACTGGAAACAGGAACGTTCCGGTTTAAGGACGTTTAGTAAAAGGAAAAGGCTAGCAAAAGGGAAGCAAGATGTTATTAATACGTCCAACAAATTGAACAGAAATTTTAATGGGATTTCGTTTGAGTGAAACTTGAGGAAAAGTCACGGCCGCTAACCCTCAGTTTAACCTTAACCAATCGTGTGTATTTGTATAGAGACTGTGCTGGCATAAGCAAATTCATTTAAAATTAAAATTGAAATCCACTCCAGGGGAGCATTCTCCAATGTACACCTTCATTATTTTCTCTCTCTTTTAATGACACGAGGGAGGAGAGCAGGTGAGAATCACTTTGAAAACAAGATTGGACTCGACAGCGATTTTACCTACTTAATTGACTCCCATATGTGAGAACTTTTCCCCCCCTGAACAAACCGTTTGTTAATTAAGAAAGTGTGTGTGTGTGTGTGTGTGTGTTGGGTTATAAATAAGAAGAAAACAAACAAACAAAAAAATCCCCACTAATAAAGTGCTGAGAAAGACTGTGTGTGTGGACATGAGGAAAAAGTATGACACATTTTGCACATCTGCTAGGACCTCGAGATAATTCATCATGATGAAATTGCTTCACACACACACTGTAAAATCCTCACACACACTCGATACAGTGCTGAGCAAAGCAGAAATTTGCCCTGAGTGGATAACTTTGAACTAGTGCATTCCACAAAGAAAACACAAACTTGTGAAAACTTTTAGACTGAAAAATGCCAATAAATAAGAGTAATGCTACGAAATAAAGCAACAGATGCCAGAAATGGAAAAAAATGGAAAACAATATACTGACACACTGATGTGTGTACATGTTCATTAGCTTCTAAGCATCAGAGACTTCTCATGTGCTTCCAAGGTCACATACTTTCACATACAGTTAAGTAGAATGGGCAAGATGTGTACAGTGGTGCCAGATGTGCTTTTACTTGGTTTTTTTTCTTAAGATCGATGATTTTGCATTTTATTTTTTGTTTTTTTTTATTTTATTTTTAATATCATACTGACACTTGAGCTCTGAGCATGAAGCAAATTTTAATGCTGATTCCATACTGAGTTAGTAAAAAAAAGAAATACTTTTTTTTTTTTAAATAGTAGCAGGCAGACAGAAAAAAAAAATGCTAGTGTGTCACGGTGCATGAGTCGACTCCATGCTTGCAGCATAAATGGGGAGGAGGAAAAAAACACAACGGAAATACTACGGCAATCTGAGTGTTACAAAATTCAAAGATATTTAATGTTGATCAGATGACTAATTTGCATTAGTACACAATATAAGAAAGATTTTTTGCATTATTAATTCTGATATGAAATGAACATTTTAAACAAATCAAAAACAGTACCACGAAAACTATATGGCATGAAAAAAATTAAGATTGCATACCTAGGCTACTGAGAGAAAATAGTAAATGCGACGCACTTCAACTCCTATCCTGTGATTTTTGTTGCTGAGACAGAAATGTAAAATATTTGTTTTTTCATGCTAACAACAAAAAAAAAGCACATTTCACTCCCCACCCCAATCATATGATACCGTCAAGCTGCGTTCATCAAATTTGGTGTGATTTTGGAGAAAACGCAGGGATATCTTCCCCCCCAGATATAGTTCAAGCAACAGCAAGAAAATAAAGGAAATAACTCTCTTACTGCAACTTCATAATTAGGGCTCCTCCATTTTTTTTACCGACCAAACGATCCCACAGTCCCTCCTTGGTGTTTCTGTTGGCTCAGAAGACCGAGGCTTGTGCATGGACAGGTCAGAGTTCATCGAGATAACGTCAGCACAAAGTGAAAAATTCACTTTACAGAAAGATTCATCTTTCACATCCCATGTCCTTTTCCCCTTCAGTGAATTGGCTTTTCCACCAGGTGAATTTTATTCACATGTGACCTTACTGCTGCTTTAGCTGAAAAAGCAGAATAGGTGTTTAGGTGTCTCCCATATCAGGAAGTGGGTATTTCAAGGTACACTCTAAGAATCCTATCGTGTTATTTGTATGGTAATTGGGTACTTGCAAAAGTTCTCCTGTATCATTAGCTCTCATGTTTTGTATTTGGAATAAGTTCTATCAAAGTAAAGCAATTGTCGTTGGGTAGGTAGACAGACAGACAGACAGACAGACAGATAGATAGATAGAAATTGCAGCATTGCAGTAGTGGTAAAAGACATTCACAGAAAACCATTAAAACAATAAGACAGCATAATGCAAAGCACAAATAAAATAGGCGAGAGTCTAATGGAACTCTATTGGGGAGGGGCTAGTCTCTTTCCAAAAAAAAATAAGCACAAACAAACTTTTAAACAACACACTTAGATTTTGTGGCATTTGTCAAAATGTACCATGACGTAATTCTAATACTGCACCTACTACTACTACTACTACTAACAAAGGCAGCACCTCAGGTTCAGCTACTCCTCCTAACATTACAAACAATACTACTAAATACTAAGAATACTAATAATATTGTGCTCTAGTGCTTGTTTTGTCTTGACAGTAGGAGGTCGGCAATGTCGTGACAGTAGGGTGACTCATTAAACAGTCTAATTGCTGTGAATAAGAATGATCATTCTCTTACTGAAGGTGCTTCTGTTTATCCAGTGTGTGATGTAGAGGATGCGGTGTTGTTGTTGTCCATCATGACTAGCGGTTTGCAGAGTGCCCTTTCTGCACTCCAGTCTCCAGCGGATCCAGCTGGACTCCTATAAAAGAAACTCGCCTTAGAAATCTGTTTGTTGAGTTTCTTTGCAGGTTTTGCACTGATACCATTTCCCTAGAACACAACAGTGTAGAAAAGCACACTGGCTACAACAGACAAGTAGAACACTCACAGGAGGGATGGGCATGCATCGGAGGATCACAGCTTCCTCAGAAGGTAGAGGAAACGTTGCCCCTTCTTGTACACAGTGTCTGTATTGATAGTCCAATCCAATCTGTAGTCCAACTGCATACCCAGTTACCTATATGTGCTGACTACCTCCACATCCTCTTCGTCACTGATGGCAGGTGATAAGTGGGGCCTGGACCTCCTGAAGTCCACCACCATTTCGTTTGTCTTTCCAATGTTCTGCTGCAGTTGATTAAGTTCTCAGCAAAGATCTCCACCAAAGAGCTGTACTCATCCTCCTGCCCACCTCTGATGCACCCCACTACGACCTTCTGCACATGACATAACTCTGTGGGAAGAAGCCAACACAGTCTTTTAAAAGGCCCATGTGCTGCACATATCTGATACACAGCTACAGAGTCGTACAAACCGTGGTCTGCCAGTTAGGTAGTCATCCACATGTATCAACCAGAGATTCTCCACCAACAGTTCAAGCCGTATGGTGTTGAAAATACTTGGACAAATAAAAGAACAATCTTCACCATGATGCCTGAGGTAGAAGATCTAGGTTGGAATTCAATAATAGATAATTACATTATTTACACCTATGTGATCCTGGTAGGCATACTGTAATAGGTCTTGTGCAGCTCAGACCAGTGATTGAAGGTGTCTTGTTCAAGGATACCAATCAAAAGTGGTTTAGGTTGGCACTTCTTGGGCACTGGGACCACACATGAAGTTTTCCATTTGAAAGACTTCAGCTTCCATTCAGTTGCTCATCACACAGCTTCAGAACCTTAGTTTCGAAATCATCAGGTCTTGCAGCTTTGAGCAGTCTGAGTTTTCCCAGCTCCTTCTTCACTTGGTTGGCAGGGAATGTCGGAGATGGAGTATGTAGGTCTTCCTTCAAGATTTGTGAAGGTAAAGGCAGTTGGTGAGTAGTCGGGGGTGGGAACTGTTGGCTGAACAAGTTGCTGTTGTCCAAGAGTTAAGGGTATTATTGAAGAGGAGAGGGTGTGATTTGGGTTGTTATCAAACAATTGACTGAGCTCATTTGCCCGTTCACCACTGCCCTCAGCTGATTTGGAGCCACACTCCTTGAAGCCAGGGATGCTTCATAGCACAGATTTTCCTGAACTGGTCATCATATGAGGTTGCATCACTCTGGACAGCTGACCAATCAGCAGTCTCCGATAAAGCAGTTAGGAATTTGACTTCGAGATGTTGCCAGCGTCTGAGTTGAAATAATAACTCTAACCTCTGACAGTTTTATCGTTTCAGAACATGGCCATATCCAGTGCAATCTCTACACGAGCTGACAATATAATCCAAATCTCTCAAAATTCCTTCCTTATCTTCTCCAGTGGTGGCATGGTGTTTCTCATTGAAGCTTTTTCCCAGTCTAGCAGTTCCCTATTGCATGAGAGCTACAAACATGAAAGGGCAAAGGCTAACTAGTCACAGTATCTTTCAAACTTCCATATACATTACCTCACAATCGCTGACAATTTGCTAGCATTTCTCAGCTCAGAGAGAGGAATGCTATGCATCCTATAAAGAGAGCAGGATCAATTTTTGTCTGTCTTGATGAGGAGATGAGGAGTCACATTAACCTGTTGTTAGGACGTATGTTTAGCTAGTGGCGCTATCGGGTTAAAACTTCAAGCGTCACGTGAACTGAATCAGATCTGTCTCTCAAGCCATAATCAACTGCCATCATTAGATTTGTTTTGATGAGGTTGATGAGATTTGTTGAATTTTGTGTATTTTACAAAGTAGTTTTACCAAACTAACTAAGCATTCAACAAATTATTTCTGAGCTTAGCCAAATTGTTCACAATTCCTACAATTTCTCATTGGTGCATCATTACGTTAACCTTATTATTAGATCATGTAAACTCTCTAATTAATATTAATTATTAGACGTTCAAGTAATATAACTGACAAACTTCACCAACTTTATTAAAACCAAGAAAACTGTCAGTCAATATCGCATCAGTTCAAAAACAAATATGCTTTTTAACTAACATGCACTTTCAGGGAATGAAAGTACCAAACAGTACTTTTCTTTTCTACTCTGGTGGAATCATCAATTTTACAGCAGTTAAATATCATTTCAATGCCAGTATTCAGAATCAGTTTGTTACAGCTCTATTTTCCCCTAATTGTCTCAGGGCAGAGAACGTACGTACGTACAAAAAGTGTGAAAACACTTCCCTGCGTGATTATCTTCAGTGGCAGTGCATTTAGCATTCATTAGGCAGAGATACAGCGTGGGCTTGCACCGCGATTGGGACGTAAATATTCTATCCAACCTAATAACACTGGCTGATAATGTCAGGTAGAAGCCGCTTAATATGAGTATGTTGAAAAGAAGCTATTAAAATGACTGTAAATATTGTACTTTTGGCTAATGCATCAGAATAAGAATCAGAAGAGTGATTAAAAGTGACATGTCATCTGTCTTCACACACAAACACACGGTTCCCCCAGGTGGTGAAAATGACTGATAAACTGAGCACTCCTAATCTGCGTGACGGCCCAGCGGCGCATCGGCATCCATGCCCGCTCTCCTGAACCCGTGCCAGAGGATCCTGCAAACTCCTCAGCCAAGATGGCCGCCAGCGCTGGCTCTCGCCTGATAGGAAGTGCCTAGGGGGCAGACTTCCATCGGTCCAGATACCTCCGCATGTTTGCTTTGTCCCAGCCGTGGATCGGATTTGCACTTTTTCATCCCTCTCTGCAAATAAGCATGCCGTTCGCTTCCCTCTTCCGTGAAGATAAGTAGAAAAAAAATGCGATCCCGGGTTCAGCTCTGTTAGCAAAAGGCTGAACATATTAGCGGAGGAATTTTGACCCTGGAACCCAAAGGAGCAGCTCTGGACCAAGAAAAGCACTTTTAGCCGTGTTATCAGTGGGGAAGAGATAGAGAGAGAGATATGCGAAGAGAGAGTGAGAGCCAAAGAGAGAGGAGATCTGTGGTTGATTTGAATGGTCAATATTGGACAAAGCAAACCAGCGGTCTCTCTTCAGGAGCGCACATATCTCAGCACTGCAAAGACTAAACAAACGGCACGGTGCCCAAACACATACACACAGCCATAAAGCAGCCATTCAAATACTACAGGGACACAAGCTGTCCATACCGTAGACCTTATCTGATATTAGACCACGACGGAGACCTACCAGGACCTCGGAATAACAGAATCTAGAAGTGTAGAAGTGTTGACCTTGGAATTTGGTTCGATCTCAAAATTTCAATTATTAATGTTGGAAATATTTTACTCACAGGCAATGTTTGTGTGTGAGAAGATTAAAAAACGTGTCATCTGTTATGACCTTATTAAGCGTCAAATAAAAAAAATGAAACAATAGAAATCCACTCACTAATTGGAAGGCGGGAAAAAATGACAGTTTCTAAGGGAAGAATAAAAAGACATGTCCTAGTATGTAAATTTGCAAGGAGGTGTTGATTCATTCAAATTGAGTGATTTCTCGCTGCACACAGTGCAAAAAAAACTGCTATTTCAGTTGCAGCCAGAAATAATGAACTCAAAACGTGTTTCATCAACACCTTCAGACGTGTTCGGGCGAACGCCGCCGTGTACGCGTCGCCCTGTGTGTGCATTTCTAAATTGAGATGTGCGATAGCGAGGTGAAAGCGGCCGCATGAAGCATGTCTGAAGCGGGAGGCAGTGAAAGGCGCGAACCCGAGAGATATCAGGATCAAAAGGAGGTGGAGGAAACAAGCACTCGCATCCCTCAGTCAGATGACCTCGAATCTCCAGCAGCGGCTCCGGCCATGTTTACACCTCTCTTTATCAGTGTGTGGATGATGAGTGCTCTCAGCTCTCGTCTGCCGTGTGACAAGGTTCTTGAAGAAGACCACTTTTTTTTTTATTATTTCTACCAAGGCTGTATTCAGAGCTTTATTCCTTTGGCTTAGAAAACGTCAAATCAGCAGCTGAATATTTTATAAACTCTTCATAATAGCACGTTGTGCACGGGTTACTTCCTTCATATACGTATTTTCCACACATTCCTCTTTATCGAGTGTTATTTTCAGAACAGCTCATTATATAATGCACCTGAATTATAAATCCCTGCATGTTTTATTCACAACTTTAAAATAATATCAGTTTTATCAGTAGCGCTCGTGAATACAGCATGAGGACTTAAAGGATCAAATAATGGGTTAAAAAGCATAGCAAGTGGAACTACTGTCCTCTGGGGGTTGTGAAACTGATATGTGTGTGTGTGTGCATGCGTGTGTGTGTTGGGTAGGTTGGTTTTCATTGATGTCAATTCAGTTAATGCAGTTTTTATGATCTAGATCACAGGAGAGGGTGAGGTAGCCTTGTTCAGGGTAGCAGCTGAAGCTGGCGCGCGTGTGTGTGTGTGCGTGTGCGTGTGCATCTTCCCATTAGAGGAGGGCTAAGAGAGGTTTAAACCTCAATTAAAGTCTTCTGTGCCAGAACAGGTCTGAAAGAGCCCAGTTTAGTGTAGCAACTAAAGCAATTAGCACAATCAGGCTCTCTCGCTCTCTCTCTCTCTCTCTCTGTCTCTCTTTATGTGTGTGTGTATGTCTCTCTCTCTCTGTCTGTGTGTGTGTGTGTGTGTGTGTGTGTGTCTCTCTCTCTCTCTCTGTCTGTCTCTCTCTCTATGTCTCTCTCTCTCTGTGTCGCTCTTTCTGTGTCTCTCTCTGTCTGTCTCTCTCTATGCGTGTATGCCTCTCTCTCGCTCTCTCTGTCTGTCTGTCTGTCTCTCTATGTGTGTGTATGTCTCTCTCTCTCTGTCTCTCTCTATCTGTGTGTCTCTCACTCTCTCTCTCTGTCTGTCTGTCTCTCTCTCTCTCTGTCTGTGTGTCTCTCTATCTCTGTGTCTCTCTCTATGTGTGTGTCGCTCTCTCTGTCTCTCTTTCCACACCAATTACTACTCATCACTATTAGTACCATTACTACACCAACTACTACTACAACTGCTACTAATATTACTATCATTACTACTACTGCAACTGTATTGTAAACTGTAAATTGTAAAATTTACAATTAAAATCAACAATTTGAATCAATGCATCTAGGGTTAGATGTATTTAAATGGCGATGACTAAAAAGAATTAGCAACAATCACAAATCAATTATTTTTGAAAAACGATAAACAGGTGTGCAAAAAAAACCATTCATACTTTTAAACCTATGTGTAAATAATTTGCCCATAACTCTGATACTTCGATACTATACATACAAATTATCCTCGCGTCCTTTTATGAATTATGACTTCGGCCTTCCTCAGTAGTAAGATCACATAATTACTACTACTTCTACTACAAATGATACTACTACTACTACTACTAATAATAATAATAATAATAAGCACACCTAAACCTTACATTACTGTAACCACGGTAACCAGAAATATTCTGGCTTTTGAGCTGTAAAAATGAGAACCAGGTAATTGTGAGGATATTTGGTCCTAAAAGTGTGTATACACCCTCACACACTGTAGGCTAAATGTCAGAATTGAACTATGAGTTTTATTAGTCCAGTATGTGGAAGAACGCCTCCAATAAACCTAAGAAATCATAAGTATAATCACATTTACACACACATACACACACACACACACGCACACTGAGCTAGCTACAGTGGCACTCTATATTCAGAAATATAGAAAACTCTCAAGGGTTCGCTAACTTTCAAGCACCACTGTAGGCAGACAAGCAGACACTTACGTGGACAAGCCTCTGCAGATTTCTGAATTAATCGGCAAAGAAAGAAACGTTTCTAATACGTAGCTTTCTGAAGACACAGACTCTCTTCTGGAAGCCGGTGTTTGTTTTTCCTGGAGGTGCTGGTGTGTGTAGACTGGGCAGAGACTGGGGCCTTGTGCACCATCGCCCTTGACTGACGCGTGTGTTTTGTAAGTAAATACGAGGCAGAGCGTCTTAAAACGTGAGCTCGATTAGGAAAACAGCTGACGCGTCTGCCTTCACAGTGAGTGTGTGTGTCCAGCTTTTTCATTATTATTCCATTTATTTGAGTAAAACAGCTGAACTCGGAGACGATGTGTAAGACGCACACGTACGCGCGGAGACTTGGGAACGTAATTACCTCCGTGCATATTTTCGTAGCTCTGAATCTTTCCAGAAACGTGACATGATCCGTGAGGATGAAAGCTATTTTATGAAAGCGAGTTAATGTTTAAACAAGCCTGTGAGTGCGTGTTGCATCTGATTATACGAGCATCTCGCAGTTTAGGGCTTTTTAGTGGTTTGAGTGCTAAATTGAGTGTGTGTGTGGTCTTTTTTTTTTATATTAGACTGCAGTCAAATGTGCTCGTTCTCAGCTTGGAGATTGAAGTGTAATTGTGTATAATTGTATCGGCCTATAATTGAGCAGTTCCACAGTAAAGACGAAATGGGTGAAGGCGCATTTTATAACGCTGTTCGTTTTTCAAAACGTCAGCAGATGCGGTCCTTGTCGTCGTTCCGTATTAAACATGGATCTCTGAAAATGTCATTCTGAAAACATTATCGATCATAGGTGCACACGCCTTTCGCTTAACCGTCACGTTCTGCTCGGACACGGAGACCATTTTAACAGCTTAGGAATAAACGCTTCATGTTTTTACAGCCGATGCGTGAAGTCGCCTACTGAAAATCCGCCATCCCGGATATTTCTAAACATGTTTGCAAAGGCCACAATAGTTAACCCAATGCAGGCTGCATTCAACATTCGATTTTAACAGCGCTTTCCATTGAGCGAACAAGTCAGCAAACTCAGAGGTCGGAGGAAACCGGACAACCCAGTGCAAACCCATGAGAAAACTAGACCAACATGAGAAGCTCCAGAAATGCAGCATTACTACCCACTGCGCAAACCAGCCGTAAACAACGTGATGTAAAGAGTGTATTTTTTTTTTTTTTGCGCTGTAAAATATCAAAACTATATTTGTTTATTTGCTCAGCACAGACATCAGCATTACCGATGCATAAAGTGAATGTTCTTTCACAGAGCAGACTCCTTTTACTCAGATATGCACAGCTCATTTCTCTCAGCGTCGACAGCGCCGAAAGCCGAGCAGGGTCTAGCTTCGGGTTTCCGTTAAATAATGAGTCGAAATATATCGGCTTGGAAATAGAAACAGTGACATTCCGCAAGAAATGATCAGAAATACGAGGCTGCTTTTACTGATGCTTCTTCCATCTAACTAAATTACTAATATTAAGAGAACACACACACTACTATGTTAGTAACAGTGGTCCAATAATACATGCTGATTTGCATATTATTGCAGCGAAATAATGCTAAATGCGAATCATATCCAACACTAATCCAAACTCAAAAAAAAGCAAAATGTTCTGGCTCCTTTAGGACGATTTTTTTTGTTGTTGTTTTGTTTTTTGACAAAAGGTCCTTTTTTAAACATACCAGTCTCTCTCTCTCTCACACACACACACACATACACTCTCAGCAGTTTGGCATCTATTCCCAGTAGTACAAGAGTGAAGAAGAAGGAAATAAATAAATAAATCGAGCATCTTCAACACCACTATAAAGTATAAGGTCACAAACTACAGTATCTTGGACAGAAATGATCAGCATTAATTATTTATATCCGGCAGAAGCTCCGACAGATGGCACGCGTTGAGCGTTATCGTATTTCCAAATGAGAATGGGAAAATGTTCCTGAAATTTGAAACAAAGTTTGTATAGATCGAAACTGCCGAGTTTTACATTCAGATTGTCAGAAAGTCAGAACAGTTTAAATGCACGTACAATGTGAATAATTGGGACCCGGAGTTGCCATTGATTTTGAATAGCACAGCTGTGTACCAATTAACCCAAGTCTTTATTTTTTTTTCCCATCAATTTTCTCTCAGCAGTCAGCAAATTAAATATTGTTTTTCGACCGACGTGGTGCTGGTCTGAGGAACCGTCCTGTGTTTCATCCAGCATCTCAAATGGTTCGATGTTTTGTCCTTTTATAAAAGAGGAACGCTATAACCGGAGGGTTTCTTTGTCCGAAAAAAGGTTCCAGGTAGAAGCAGATAAAAACGTACCCAGGGTATACACTAACACAGTGTTGTTTGTGACTTATGACGCATTTTTTACGCTAGTCAAACCCTGAAGCTGCGTTTATAAGTTCCAGCCTAGGTTACAGTTCAAGACCCGTCTTAAGACCCTTTTTTCCTTGGGTTGTATAAGGTCTGCGGTACATAAATACCCAGGGTTTTATTGTGTATTGTGCTTGTATTTCGTTTTCCTTGTGTTCTGTCTTTTAGTGTGTAATCTTGTGTATTTTTACTTTTATAGTCTCTGGTCTTTCATTGTATACTGTGGTTTCCTGATTTCATCTTAGGTACATTTCATCTTCCATGCTTTTTATTGTAGTCTTGTTTTGTTTTTAGCTTTAACTTCGCCCACTTTAAAATGAACATCTACTAGCCGCAGCGCAGCGGAACAACAACGGAGGTGACCGGCTGTTCTCCAGAACACACCATTGAAGCACACAGTAGCTTCTAGAGCATCCATTTTGTCGGTTTTAATACCGTGAGTCATCTCACGGATATTGTTTTTTGTAGCAGTGTGTGAGGACAGATGCGTTCTCATTAGTTTGGTACAGCTCACTCGTTATTATGAACGCGAACAATCAAAATCTGACCTGAGAAACAAATTGTACCGTGAGCGTAGCCTTTGTAAGCATTAGCAAACTCGGTTCCTCTGTGTTTACCGATCTTCGTCTCACAATTAATTATCCGGATAAAAATTTCTCTCGTTCTTTTTCTTCTTTTCAGCCACATAAACTTCCAGTCCGGCGTTTGACAGAACAGAGCAATTAGCGCAGCTGAGAACCAGCTGTTTTTCGCATGGAAAAAAAGTCCGCCATTGTGACAAAAGTGCTAACACGGCAAAAATAATTTTCCCACATAATCAAGCGCTTTCCCGTACTTCATCTAAAAGTACGACTGGTCCCAAACCTACGTGTGGAAATTGTAATATCGGATACGGGAATCACGACTGGGTGGAATCAACACTACTCAAGATTAGTACAACACTACTTAACATCCCAAAACTGCTTCTCTTTAGCTTCATCTGGACCATTAACATAACTGACAGTAAACAACAGCTGGCTTGATTCAAAACAGCAAAATAGTTCAGCAACATTTGTCTTCATTTAAAACTTTCCTGGTAAGCTCGTGTCACTCGGAGGGGGAGGGGGATATTTCCCAGCATTACTCTTATTAAATTGGATATCCAGTAAACCACACGTATCACTCTAAATACTTCTAACAATAAATAATTCATAATTATGCTTATTGTCAGTCGAATGTGCATAAAAAAAAATGCAGAGTTTCTGAACGATATAGCTAATGCCACACTGTATGGGTGTGTGGTCCGAGTTATTCCATGGCCGTGTTCCGCGGACACCATCAGCCCACGCAGATTACACGCTAGGCCGCAAAAGAATAAACAGGAAAAGCCGGACTGAAGAGTCAAGTTGTGCATCATCACGGTGGAAAAACACTAATAGGGGTTGAAGTAGCTGTTGAAGCTGTCCATCAGATTCCAGACTCTAGTAAATCTACAGAAAAGGCTGATTAGTTCCAGACATCCATGCGTACCTCGTAGTGCCTGGAATCACGACTACTGCAAAACCTAGCATCCCAGCCTGCTTCTCTTTAGTCCGTCCTGGAGCATTCACAAGACTGACAGCAAACAGCAGCAGGCTCAAATTAAACCATCGAGATAATTCAGCAATTTGTTTTTGGGTTTTTGGTGCTACTTGGCTTTTGGCTGATCTTAAAATCAGTTCACACCACAGTGCGGTCGAATGCTTCAATCTGATTGGTCAGAAGCCGTGCATTATTTATGTAGCAGCACGGCTCGGACAGTAATAATAATAATAATAAAAATTCAAAAGCTCGTTCTTGTATGTCATAATTTCTATAGTAACAGCTCTTTCCATTTTTTTTTTCAATTATTATTATTATTATTTCTTTAACACCTAAACATGTCACTCTCAGAGACAGACAGCACGAATATATAAAAACAATTCTCTTCTTCATGATAGCGACACTCTGCTTGCTTGTTTTTTCTTCCTAGATGCTTTTCTGCTCACCACAGTTGTAAAGAGTGATCATTTAAGATACTGTAGAGTTTCTGTAGAGTTAGAATGGACTTCTCTCCACATCTCCGTCCACAAGACTGCCGCTCGTCGGATGTTTTTTGTTTTTCGGCAGACCTCTTCGGTGCCTGAAGTCGGAGTGTGATGCCGCTGCATGTGACCGAGCTGGCGTACACGTGTACAGATGTAGCTAAAATTCATGGCAGCTGAGAAACATCATATTATCGTGTATAATTTGTTCCCTTGCACAATAATCCTATTGTAATTTTAATAAGGGAAAATAGGAAAACTACACACTCCAACCTAAAATGTAACCAGTATTTAAAATATACTGACATACAGTTAACTACAGTTGCTCGTTTGGGGGTAAAAAAACAACGATTTAATTTTTTAACGAGATAGCTAGAAGCAATAAATCTAAGGCTCTGGTGTAGAAACTGTGTGGTCCGAGTCTCTTCTCATGGCTTTGTGCTGTGGGCAATCTTGGCCTACACAAATTACACAGTAGGTCCAAAAAAATAAACAGGAAACGCCAAGCTGAAAGCCGAGTCCATGTGCTTCATTCCCCGAATTAGCTCAGACCAGCAAAGCTTGTTCATCATTCTGAACAGTCACGCGCTTCAGTTCATCTCCGCGACTAGTACGTGTACAACTGTACGTCCGTGTTGTTGGTAAAGCACAGATGTAATCCGTAATCCTGGCTACAACATGCCGATCTTGAAAACTAAAGTCACGTGTTCATTCATGCTGTATGAAAAAATCCATCCTACCGACGCTGACCAGATCGCTGACCAGACATGACACCTAGTGTTTATGAAACGGCATAAACGTTCCCATGATGCACTAGCGGTGAGAAATCAAGGAGGCAAACTTGAAGGTCCATGGCTCTCTCACTCATAAATGTTCCTGCTCCATCATCCGGTTAACTCTACCAGAAAAATGGGCAGAAAAAGCACATTTCAGCATTGACCCGGCTCAGCCCCAGAGCACGATGGATAAATTATGGACCAAATAATCTCTCTCTGGCACCCGTGGCCCTCCCACACTCGCCAGTTCTCGCTTTCATGTGTGCGCCGCTCTTTCTCTCGCTCTATCTGGTTTTACGAGCCACAACCATTCTCAGTTTTACAGTAATGGGAGATCTCATTATCCATCCATTTCATAATTTCTGCTTGTGCGCCTCCCTCTTTTCTCTTTTCTCTCCTTCTTCCAGCCTCCCTCGATCTCCAGTGGCTGTAAAGGCAGTGCACCCTGAGCAAGGGGCCCTCGAAATGAGACGCTAAGGTCATTAACTTTTATCCCTCGCCGGGGCATGCCATTTACAAGAGAATTCCAAGGTCTCATAATCGTAAAGAAATCATAAAAATGCCAAAGATGTAGAAATGGTGATGAAGGAAACAATGCTAAAACAAAAGAGGGTAAAAAGAACGCTAGATATGGGGGAAAGACTTGGGTGTGAAACACTATGATGTCAGTGCGTTAATACGAGTTACTGGCGATTGAGATCATTCAAGGATTCGTTCATTCAATCTTTTGGTGTTCTAGTGCTTGGGCTACGCAGAACAATGCTCACGGACCCATACATCTCGTCAGATTAACAGTTTAGAAGGAGGACGATATAAAAATGGGGGGAAAAGATGGGACGTGAGTGGTGAGGACCGTTAATACGATTTCTCCATTTAGTCAACTAGCGTTAATTTCCCCAATCAGGTGGCAATCAGGGATGGCTGTTAAACGTGTTAAACTGGCAGCTGCGGTGTGGCGTGTGCCAGTTTCACATTACGCCTGAATGCGTAGTGGGTAGTGCGGTTCTCAATTTGGGGTTGAAGAGGAGGAGGGGTTACTGAGCTGAGGCGGTGCAGGAGTGCAAACCTGTAATTTAGAGTTGCTGATTTATTCTGTGGCTTGGTGAGTGTGTGATGCTGTGTATACTTATTTTCCCTTGCTTTTTCATAAAGCTTCAAAAAGGAGGAGGAACAGAGATGAGATGATTACATCATTGTGGGAAATACACTGTCAAGCGCAAACCCATGCATATACACACACACACAAAAACTCCACTGGTACATTCAAGTGGTCTAAAATTGCTCCAAGTCCCATCATAGTAAAGCTTCTGACGCCACACGGAAGCAAACCGAGCTTTCTCTGTGGCTTTGTTCATACAGATGGGTGAATCCCTAAGCCTAGTGTTTAGTCTCCACATTTTGACTTACAAGTAGATGAGAAAATTAGGAAATTAGCTAGTTAGCAACATGGTAACTGCATTATGCAGCGCATAATGTTTTATGCAAAGTCCAGTCATGGTTATGAGCGCCTAAGTACAAGCAATAGCTACGGAAACTGAAGTGTGTGTTATACGCTTCGTGGATGATTCCATGTCAAATCAACCAGGAAGTGGAACCACACCATCTGTTAGTACGAGGATGAGAACTAGACTCCCCAAATATTTTAACCGACTCTCATCGTGAAATAGCAGCCGTTTTAAAACCCACTTCGCCCTTTCTAGGGAAAACATTTCCAAAGATTCTAAAACATTAACATGAAAAAATGTGATGTAGAATCAGAATCTGCATATCTCTAATAATGTCAAGTGGTAAATAGCAAAAAGCTCTTTGAACACCTATAAAAAAATAATTAATTTTATTATTTCATTTGGTTATTTTTAAACCCCATTCCAGATTTAGTCCCCTTTTGCTGTTAGAATAAGCCCCACTCTTCTTGGAAGGACGTCCACTAGATGTTGGAGCGTGGCTGTGTTCATTCAGCTACAAGAGCTGAATTTCAAAATATTCTCCATTTCAAAACAAGTGGGTTTTAATAAAAAATAATTTTTTTTTTTTTTTTTTTTAAATATGCAGGTTTTTTGCATACTTGTACTGACATATGGTCTTAACATATGTCAAATAAAAAATAAAAAAAAAGGAACTTAAAAGAACAAGAAGCAAATTCTGCAATGGTGTGGAAAAAAGCTATCGTCAATTTGACATGAAATCTCCCGAGTATGCTGTTCTTCTCGACATATTTAACAAACTTAGACAATGTACTTACCTGCCTTCGGGCTGATTCTCATTGCACACAAAATGCACTGAGGTTCACTAGACGCCTTCACCTGAACTAGATTTGGGCTTATAGACTTTTTTTTTAGCCATTCATAAAGCAGAAAATGTTCCTGCTCACATATCATCAAACATCCACGATTCCTTTATTGGGAGCTTTAATGTATTTTTATTTTTATTTTTATTTGTTTAGAAATTTCTGGAACTCTCCACAGTTTCCTCATCTTGAACTTTAAGTACATGAGTGTATGTGTATGCATATGAAAAATGCATACCATTTTGCATAGCAATAAACATTTCGCCTCAGGCAGTTACACCTCAGTCTAGCCTGACCTTCTTAAAGATTCCTTTGATGTGTGCTGTGTATGTTAACGCAACATTATTCAACACTGCAAATGCTTACAGTGTAAAAATCCTTGGGTTTGTTTAAAACTCTTTCCATCACACTGTTTGGTAACCCAATCTGGACAGTGCTGTACTTCTATCGAATGTAGTAAACATGTCATACAGCAGTTTATATTTCCATATTCACAGTAATATGACATGAAGCTGGTCACATAGTCTGTGCTTTAGATCAGAAATCATTACAGGGACTTGGATGTGCAACTCTTTTTTGTTAAATTTTTGTTAAAATAAATCTGCTTAAACTTCAGAATTGTTACACAACTTTTGTCTACTTATTTAAAACAGTTCAGCTGACAATTAGTCAAAGGGAAAGGCCAAGTGAAATTACAATATTGTCAGGGTCATGAGGTAATGTTCATGTTATGCACTGCCCAGGATGGTAGCCAGCGTCTGGGGAATAGTCTGTGCTAGAGAGAAATGTCAATAACATGGAATAAATTGGTATAAGTGTCATTTATGCACTAGACTGAAACAATATCAGCGTTAAGGAAGGACTGGACCTGGGTATTACTATGTTTTGATTATGTTATTAAAGCTAGGCTAGGTAACATTAGCTAAATGAATGCAAACAACAAACTGTTGTTAGTACTCACAGCTCGCTAGCTTTAGCAATATATATGCAAAATTTCTACCTAACCTTGTGGAGTGCATGCAGGTAGACAGGCAGGTAGACAGGCAGATAGACAGGTAGGTAGAAAGGCAGGTAGACAGGTAGGTAGACAGGCAGGTATATAGGTAGGTAGAAAGGCAGGTAGACAAGTAGGTAGACAGGCAGGTAGACAGGCAGGTAGACAGGTAGGTAGAAAGGCAGGTAGACAGGTAGGTAGACAGGCAGATAGACAGGCGGATAGACAGGCAGGTAGACAGGAGGATAGACAGGTAGGTAGACAGGTAGGTAGACAAGTAGCTAGACAGGTAGGTAGAAAGTCAGGTAGACAGGTAGGTAGACAGGCAGATAGACAGGTAGGTAGACAGGCAGGTAGACAGGCAGGTAGACAGGCAGGTAGTCAGGCAGATAGACAGATAGGTAGACAGATAGGTAGACAGGCAGGTAGTCAGGCAGATAGACAGGCAGGTAGACAGGCGGATAGACAGGTAGGTAGACAGGCAGGTAGACAGGTGGGTAGACAGGTGGGTAGACAGGCAGGTAGTCAGGCAGATAGACAGGCAGGTAGACAGGCAGGTAGACAGGCAGGTAGTCAGGCAGATAGACAGATAGGTAGACAGGCAGGTAGACAGGTAGGTAGACAGGCAGATAGACAGATAGGTAGACAGGTAGGTAGACAGGTAGGTAGACAGGCAGGTAGACAGGTAGGTAGACAGGCAGGTAGACAGGCAGGTAGTCAGGCAGATAGGTAGACAGGCAGATAGGTAGACAGGCGGGTAGACAGGTAGACAATCCGAAAATTTCATTCAAACTGAAAGAAATGACTGGACCATTTTTTTCCAGCCCTGTGAGTGCCACAGATGGATTTTTTTTCTTTTCAGAACATTTGACTTATTTATTGCTCTGAGGAAGTAAAGAGAATTTCAAGAAATATAATAAAAAAATTCTTCAAAATAAATTTCCTACCCTAGCCTTAATGATTCATTTATGGAATGTTATGTTTATGTTTGGATAAGACTTGGATATTGTCAGTATTATATATTGACTAGACTGAGATAATGGTAGTGTCATGTTTGGGCTGCACCAGGACAATGCCGGCCACCTGTATGTGTGAACTAATCTGGGATAATACCGGTCATGTATGAGCTGGAATAAGCTGGGATGTTAATATGGACTGGAATGGGCTAATATCAGTGCTGTATATGGATTGAACTGGGTTCATGTCAGTGCTGTGTAAGGACTAGACTGTGGTAATGCCAGTGTTTTGACAGGACAAGATTGAGTTAATGCTGTATAGAATAGTTTGGGTTAAAGTCAGGGCTGTGGGTGGATTATACTGGGTTATTACCTGTGTAATGTATGGACTACACTGGGTTACAGTCAGTGCTGTGTATGAACTAGACTGGGTTAATGCCAGGGCTATTTATGGATTACACTGTGCCAATGTTAGTGGTACGCATGGACCAGACTATGGAAATGTCAGTGCTGGGAAAGGGCTAAACTGGGTTAAAATGTCATGCTGTGTATAGACTAATTTGGGTTAATGTCAGTGCAATGTAGGGACTAGACTGGGGTAATGTCAATGCTGTGTATAGATTAGACTGAATTAATGTTAGGGTTGTGCAGGGATTAGACTGGGTTAATGCCAGTGCGATCTGTAATGACCGGAATAATGTCAGCACTGTGTATGGACTAGACTGGGAAAATGAGTGTGTGATACAATGACTATTCCGGGATAATGTCTGCGTTACATGTGGAAAAGACTGCAATAATGACAGTGAGGACATATAAGGACTATTAAATTAGTGTGAAGTATTGACTAGGCCCAGATATTGTCAGTGTATGGACTAGAATAGGGCAGTGTCAGCTCCATGTGTGAGACCGGGATATGTCAGTGTTACATATACACAAGAGTGGGATAATATCTAAGTAATAATGGACTAGAGTGGGACAATGTCAGACTCATGTATGGAGTAGACTGGAATAATGTCAGTGTTAAGTAAGAATTAGACTGGGTAATTCGTCTAGCCTAGACTGGGACAAGGCCATATGTGACTCACATGCCATGTATGATGTGGAATAGAAGACACCGGAATGACAAGAAATGAATTGGAATCAACGGGAATAATGTTATATTTATTTATAAACAGACCAGAAAAAAATATCAGTGTCGTTCATGGTTATGTCAGTGTACAGACTAGTACAGGATATCAGCTTCATGAATGTCCCAGACCGGAATAAGGTCAGCATCGTGAACAAAACAGACTGGGACAGAGTCAACGTCGTCAATGGAGACGCGAACTTTGTGTACAGTTTAGCTAAGCAATGAGAACTGAAACAAACATTTCTCTGTGTGTGGCATTGCACTTGATGACACTGTAAGGAAGGACCCAGAATTACTGGGAAGCACGCACATACACGCTCGGACACACACAGGCTCTCTCCTGGGGTAAAATATCTGTTTCCGCAACTGGACAAAGCAGAGAGTGAATTATTGCTTTGTTTCACAGTAGAATCAATACATACACAGGTTGCCAAATGATGAATTCTACCACCAACAAATCATTTCCACAGAAAATTCAGCACCCTACAAACACAACACATTATTATCGGGTTTGGGTCAGTGCTAGGGCTGGAGTCACTCGCCTCTGTTTGTTGTCCATTATGGCAGAATTGTAACTGAAAACTGGGTAGCACTTTCTAAATTAGTAATAAGCAAGCAGCGTTGTTTCATTAGAGGTCCTTGTTTGGGGGTGGGAACGATGACAACAGTCATAATCTCTTATGGAGATCTGAAAAATAAAAAATGGTGTGACAGCAACCTCATGCATAAAACCAGGCAGATAGAGATCAAGAGCCTTAGTTAATGTTCACGTCAGAGAACGGAATGGGGGAAAAATGGGATTTCAGTGAAATGAGACAGTGACATGTTTGTCGGTGCCAGATCTGGTTTAATGTTTCAGAAACTGAAAGATTTTCTCACACACAACATTAACTTTAGAGTTTAGACAGAATAGTGGTAAAATTAAAAAATAAATAAATAATAATAAAAAAAAAACAGAAAGTGGCACTCCTGCATTCTTGCTGAGACGCCAGAGATGATTGGACACACTAGTTACTCAAATGCTAACTCAAATAACCAGTCTTTACAACCACGGTAAACAGAAAAGCAAGGAACTCATGTTGAATTTGAGGTGGATAGGCTACAACAGCAGAAGACCATATCAGGGTTTCCTTCATTCAGTCAAGAACAGAAATCTGAGACTACAGTACAGGCTACAAGCTCGGCAAAACTACCTGGTCTTTTTCTCATCGTCCTCTGTCCAGTTTCGATGATCCTGTACTCAGTGTAGCCTCAGATTTCTGCTCTTTGCATAATGAGACGTGTTGACTGGCAGCCAAATTAGACGCAGTGCGCTTAAGAATCACAAATTTCTAGCAGTAATCGGAAAACCAACATTTTGTTGCCATGATGTTCCCACTGCGTTATTTATTTCCTATCCTAAAAGCCAAGAAACTCTGCGACAATTAAACTAGTGAGGATCTTTTTGTTGAATAACTTATTAAAGTCAGTGCAACTGCATATTTAATAAAGGTCTCCTCTATATAAATTTCAATCAACAAACAGCAACAGCTTGATGAAGTTTAATGCACAATTTTAAGCTCTCCACAAAGGACAAAGGCTCGGTCGGGCATCTTTATGAGCTGCACCAGGACCGCATTGTATATCGGATTGAGTTCTGGTCTTATCACAGGTGGCACTTTTAAAGTGGAGAAGCGGAGGAATAAGATCTGAGGAGGGATTTTGGGGGAAGGAAAAGAGAGAGAGATAGATGATAAGATCTGCAGGGAGCTATTTGAAACCTCAGAAATAGCAAACCACTCTTACACTCCTGAAACCTAAGTGAGCAAATAGGGGATTAGAAGCAGGTCCCCACTTTCCCACACATCAGTATGTGTGTGTGTTTATTTAGTCTCACATTTGCAACAAAATATCATTAATTATGCATAAACCTGGTCAGTAACAGAAGCAGACACAAAAAAAAAAACACACACATGCACACGTGCAGGCACACACAGGGTATATTCAAGCAAAGTCATATAACACAAATGCCTACTGGATAACTGAGGAAAAAAAAGAAAATTTTCAAAACAGTAATTGTTTACAATTCTTTGAACATAGAGCAAACTATTCATTATCTGAAGTTATGAACATTCTTGAGCAACAGCGCAAGAACTGCTGCAAGCTGAGGTCAGGCTTTAACACACACGGCTCTGGGCATCATATCATGGTGAACAACGAGCATCAAAAGCGAGTCCGCATATAAATCATCATTATCTAGTATGTACATCAGAAAAACATTTAAACAAGGATACATTCCATAAATTCACTGAACTTAACATTTTCCTCCCATACGGAGATGCTGCTGAGCAGGTCCGAGTTGAAAGCTAAAGCTAAAGTAAGCAAACCCGTCAGGAGAAACACTTGAATAAAACATAAGTGCATATTTACATACATTATATATGTACAGTTTAATTTCTATATTCAGTAGTTTCCAACAATCCCTTCACTTACAATGTCCTTTTTCCTTTTCCTAAAAATATCCAGAAGAGTTATGCAGCAATACCCCCTTATTTTTTGTTGTGGCAGGTGGTTGTTCAAGCGGCAGGTTTTTGTGTTGTATAAAATGAAACCAAGATCAATCATGTCAGATCTTTTCCCACATTTAATATGACCAATAAAATGTAAGTGAAAAAAAAAAAAAACATTTAAAGAGAAAAAAAGAATAAAAAAAAAGATACACTATCTTGGTTGTATAAGTTTACATGCTCTTTTATAATGGGTTCAAGTGACTGCGTTCAGAATTAGCACATCACATACAAACTCACGTTCAAAATTACTTATCATTACATCAGTGAAGTGATTCGAACTGACCTCAAATAAAGCTCCGCTGCTGTTGTGAGATTTTCTTGATATCATTTTGGTTTCATCTGACTGCTGAGGCCGAAGAGCTCACAAAGCATGTATGAGATATGATTTGCTGAAAGGCATTGATCCGGAGAGGGGTACAAAAGGACTGGATGTAAAACGTGAGCTGTACCATGAAATACTCTGAAGGCCATCATCAAGAAGTGGAGAAAATGGGGCTTTACAGTGACATTCCCAAAAACAGGACGTCCCTCGGAAACTGACGAAAGAGACAGCTGAAGATTGAAAAAAGACCAAGCAAACCTTTTTGTACAGGTGTTCCTAATAAAGTGGAGAGTGAGTGTACCATCAGTAGTACTAAAGTACTGTACCAACAGTAGAACCATCTATTAACCTGTTATTGTGATTCTATTCCAAAAAGACAAGTGGTATCTTGTGAGACATTTAATTTGACAGCAATGTAATAGTTTCATATAGCTGAGGAAATAAGTCCAGTAAGGTTAACGGACTTTTTATGACCTTTGTCATCTAGAATTATGTTAAATTAGCCAGAATTTTATTAACCTCCATTTCTGCCATAGTCATCATATTATTAGAAGCTGAGAACATGGCAGATTTCTCCAAAGTGATATTAAGTGTGTACTCATTGCTAATTAGCTCTTCTGCTGGGGGAAAAAAGAAAGAGACAGAGTGTGAATTATTCCCTTACGCAGGAATAACACAATTAAGCATTCCTAAAGTGACGTAATTTATCAAAACTCCTGTTAAAAGGCCTCTGTCAAACTCTATTGCATTGCATTTCATTCAAATCTGGTGAAGATGCAATGAGGGAGAGAGACGGAGAGGGAGACAGAGAGAGAGAGAGAAACACAGAGAGAAAGAGAGACAGACAGACACACAGAGAGACAGAGAGGGAAAGAGAGAGAGACAGACACACAGAGAGGGAGAGAGACAGGCACACAGAGAGAGAAAGAAAGAGAGAGACAGACACACAGAGAGGGAGAGACAGAGAGGGAGAGAGAGAGACAGACAAGATGAGACAGTGAATAATGCACCCAAACACACACACACACACACACACACACACACACACACACACACACACACACACACACAGCCATGTACGCTTCTTGATTTCTCTGCTCTACATTGACTCATTGACTTATTGTCCT
>JAQQZR010000035.1:3718961-3754351 GCA_030068235.1 Notoglanidium macrostoma | reverse complement strand
CCATCCATATCCTCATACATAAATACATCCATATTCTCATCCATCCATCCATCCATCCATCCATATCCTCATACATACATACATCCATTCACCTATCCATCCATCTCCTCATCCATCCATATCCTCTTCCTTCCATCCATCCATCCATTCCCTATACCGCTTATCCATCAGGTTCACATGGAAGCTGGAGCCAATCCCAGCTAACTTCAGGTGAGAGGAGGGGTATACCCTGGACAGGTCACCAATCTATCGAAGGTGACCCTGACCGACCCAATACTATCACTCGGTAATTCAATTCAATTGTATTTATTTATTTGATTCAAATGTACAATATCATCGGTGGATTTGAAAAGTAATTCAAATGAACCAATCTCAAAGAAGTGTCAACCCTTTTCCTAGCTGATCTGAGAATGCTGGATCATATAATAAATAATCATTTCATTCAAGTGCTATGTAATCTAATCTCAGGACAATCCATGCGAAAAGGTACATTACAAAAAATGAGAGATCTGTATTGAGTAACATGCTGGAAGTTTATATAAGCCATAACGATGAATACAAATATAACACTCAACCTTTTTGTCCTTGTTAAAAGAGGAACAACATTACAACCCAAGAAGAGTCTAGAAGCAAATAGTAAAAGTGATGTGCTGTGAATAAACACACAACTTTGTCCATAGCAATCTTTACTGAGTGACTGGTGGTATAGATCAGTCAAAGTGAAGGAATGTATAGCCTTTGCTTTTAGCCATGAGATGGGAAACAGTGAGCCTATCATTGGAATGGGCTGCCATTCGGGTTAATAAGCAAAACGCAACTACTGGACAGAAAGAAAACCCCATAAAACAGACTAGCTCATTTAACATGAAAACTAAAAACATAAATGCCCATCGTCCTTCAGAATAATGAAAACGAACACAGTCCATCATTTCCGCTGAACCCTGCGGCTATAGCCGTCAAATCTCTACCAAGGGGCCAGTTGGATAAAAGAAACTGCATCGGTGGAATAGAGTCTGTTTGCACCATGAGTGCTTTTCAGTGTAGCAGGGAACAAGAGAAATGACTGGACCCCAAAGTCATCCATCTTTTCCCTAACATCCGTGAACACCTTTCTTTTCTTTGTAGTCTGGAAATAAACATAAAATGTTGTAATCGTATTTGATAGGGTGAGCACATCTAGCACCTTTGAGAAGTGTCTGCCTGTTTGTATAATCCAGCAGTCTGAGGATACTTAGCGGTCCTGCTGGAGCATAAAACAAATGCTCTGATCCGGTTTTGACTGGATAAAGAGCGTATACTTTTCAACATCCTTCCATCCATTCTCTATCCGTCAGGGTCGCAGGGGAAGCTGGAGCCAATCCCAGGTGACTTCGGGTGAGAGGCGGGGTAGACCCTGTGCAGGTCGTCAATCTATAACAGGGCTAACAACTCTGCCAATCAAGAACCAGGTCATTTAGCACCAGATTTGACACAAAATTCACAAAAACACACACTCAATCTGAGAGGGTGTGGTACTCGTCCATTGCACTTTTATTTGATTTTTTTAAAGGTAATACAACTTGCACTCTTCTGCTTTTCTCCTCCTGGGGATTCCCAGATGTTCCTAAGCCAGCTGTGAGATATAATCTCTCCAGCAGGACTTGGGTCTGCAACAGTGGGGTCTTCATCCAGTGAGCACTCTTCCAGGATCTCATAAGTTGCCCAAACATCTGAACTGACTCTGACTCTACTCCAAAGCACACATGGATTTTTGAGTTCCTGTGTGTATCGTTTCCTTTTTGAGATACACACATTTCGCACTGATGACATCTTCATCCTGTAGCCGCAATATTGTTATCGACTGGGTGAGGTTAAGAGTGATGGAACATTTTAACCAGTTGTTCTTGATCTTTCAGCACCTAGTTTGGTACTACAGCTTGGAATAAATAAGGAGCGAGTGAAGAAGGAAAGAGATAGATATAATAGACATCCCGCTCGCTTTCAGCAATAAAAAAGCCTATTTCTCAAAAAAGAGTGAATGTATCGGCCTTCGATTGAGTTTGTAAACAATAGCTATTATGTGAATGATATTGAAGTAATATAAGACCCACCTCCAACCAGTCAAAAAAAAAAATGGATTATGGGCTTAAAATTGAATTTCTACAAAACAACTCAAATAATTAGAACTCGTCAGACGAGTCATAATCTACTATAACTGATTCAGATTATGGGTAAAGCTGGTTACCGAGAGGGTCAGGGTTAAGGCTGGTTGAATGGACCCAAAAAAATAAAAATAAAAAATTCCGCACCCCTTTTATTTGATTGGTCAGCCTACAAATGACGAAAATCCTCCTACTGTACAAAACATGAACATTCCAGGCTTTCCGAAGTTTGTTTTGGGTGCTTTTCGGGATCACTTCAGAACATAAACCAGGCTTTAGACTTCTAGTCAAGGCTAAGGTCAGGATCAGTAGAGATAAAGTTACACCAACAGATTTACGTCCTCAGAAGGTCAGCAATATAAGTGTGGGAGTGTGTAGATGATCATGTTGATGGCCTAGAGAGGAAGAGGAAGGATCATCCCATCCCGTATTATTGCAGCTGGTGACATTATTTTTTATACCGAGAGAGAGAGAGAGAGAGAGAGAGAGACAGAAAAATGGTAGAGAAGTGGTGTGTTACTCAAGATGGAGAGTAAGATATGTACTTTGGCTCAAAAGTCTCAAGTCTTCACACTCACCCCTAACCTTTGCCTCTCCTCTCCCACACACACCCTGTGTGTATGCATGTGTGTGTGTATGCGTGTAGAGCGAGATCATGCTGTTCTAATGTTGAAAGAACAACAAACAAGGGGAAATGTTTTACTACACCTCTGCATTAGAGGTTCAAATACAATACGGCTGCCCATCTGTTGTGTGTGTGTGTTCAGCATAACTCGATGAGTCATGAAAGGTCTCGACATCACTAGCCTTTCCATCCTTTCATGCTGTATTCTGCCAAAAAATTAAGACGCCACCCAGGTCCAAAGGAACAAATTGATGAATCGCAGGCTGGTACGTCACATAAACACCATATTATGCATGCACAACGCATGCACACACATCTTATATCCATATATTAGGCCTTAAGTGAGCATGATGCAAGGCTTCATGGAATAAATGACACTTTTAAAAGCTAACTTCGACTGCTTGATAAATAGCCCCACTTTATGCTGCACTCTATTCTAGACGCTTAATAAATGCTGCAATGACTTTGGAAGCGTACACACCTTTCTACGAAAAACAAGGCAGGATTTCAGTAACAAGAGTCGGGGGAACTAAACATCCGTTCTGTGGAAGGATGTGGAACCATGGAACAACGTGGGATTTCAAAAATGCAGCCGACTTTGTTCGAAAGATATTACACTCAATGCAACAATGTAGTGTTATTAATGCCTTATGGAATGAATTAAATGGAAATTAGCAGAGGACAACATTTCATTCAACCTGATCACATGAGAAAAGGGCCTCATTTATCAAGCTGGATACGATTTAATTTATTCGGAAATCATTCGCAGGAGCATTTACATAAGGAATTTGGTAAAATCTTGGAAGTTTGGGGAAAGAAAAAAACAACAACAAGAAGAAAACGACCATATCCTATGAGAGCTCCTGGGATTGTGGAAATTTACATAGAATGAGACTCAGTAATGAGAACATCAACTGCTTGAAATCGTATAATTGGCGATGAGTTCCTGTAATTTTATACACGCGTTACATTGCCAAGTTCAAACAGTTTATTTATTTCAATTTTAGAGGACGTAATCTGGCTCATAAGTTCCTTTTACCACCTCATCTTTATTTTTGCTACGTTTAGAGCCATGACTAATTCGACCGACAAAGAGTTGTGTCAGTGCTTGGATTTCTTGCTACTGGCATGTTTCAAAGACAGATAAGTGACTGATCTGGTATGTGTTAACCTACAATAAGCCGTGTACTCCCTAGTGTGCTGCACGCCGTCATCTGGCTTCTTCCTAATTACATCAGGTTTATTGGAATCCTGGTGTTGCCGTAGATGGTCCGGTTGATGATCCATTTCCTCTGTATAGAACCGTTCTTATATACTACCGAACCAATCAATCATTATAGTAGCAATTAAAATAAAGGTGCAAGCACACCTGGCTTTTAAAGGGAATGGGAGATGACACTCTGATTGCGTGCTACGACCAAAACACACCCCTGATTAATTAAGTACAACCCTTTTGGACCATGCGTCTGGTGCTGCGACCTTTATTTCCCCCCTCCATTAAACTAGCAAAAGTGGATTTAAACTAATGCAGGTGTATCATGGGCTTCAGACGGTGCGCTTAGATCATTCAGTTAGTGCTGTCTGTGAGCCTTTTATGGAGTTTGTTGGAGTCCCTAAATGTAAATCAGCTTGGCAGTGAACGTGCGTATTAGTTTCCCTAAACCTAACTTTAGAGAAAAAAAAGAAAGAAAGACAAAACATTGTAATCTGACTTGATTATCTTGACAAATGGTCAGATTTGCTCTCTCATTAGTTCATTCACATGAGATTTTAAAAAATGTACTGTAGCACCTCGATGATTTCACGCACATCCAGCTTCATTTCAGCAGTAATTTCTTATCCAATATGTGTAGCGTCAGTCACAACCCGTCGCCAAGCAACTCCAGATCAGTATAGATCTGACTGGCTGTCTAATTCATTCCCTGTAATTTAATTGCACTGTCACATAAAATCTAATCAAATCAGTGGAATTTCAAGAAGCTTAAGAGACATTAACCTTATTGATTTCAAATCTCAAGGTCACAGGAAGTGTGTTTAAGTCCTAAATAAGTGAGGCTTAAATGCTATTAGCAGGCCTCATGTGCATTTCCTCCAGCAAGGGAGAAAACACTGTATTAAAAATCGAACAGTGGGTTTGAGTCCGTCTGAACGGTACACCATACCTGCCTGGTGCTCTAATGTTTTCAATCATTTAACAGAATTTTACGAGTTGCTGCATAACCACTTAGTGTACCATTCTGCACCTGGCACTATTTGCGTAATTCCTCTCGGCCCATTCTTTTCACCGGGCCTTTTGTTTTATTCTGCTCACCGTGGACTCCCCCTTTCTCTTGCACTAGCAGGAAAATTGCAGGAAAGAGGTTTGGCGTCTAAATTGGCTGCTTAATCATCTCATTTAATGCATTGTTAGGCACATTAAAGCATGGCCACCGCACAATGGCAGCTGTTAATGCTGCGGAGGGAAAGGTTTGAAGGGTTACCGCGAAATAACGCTATGACAGGTAGAATTACTAGGACTGGCCTCCCTCCCTCTCTTTCATTCTCTCACTCTTTCCCTGTGATTAGCAGTATGTTCCATGTGTGTTCTCATTGTTGAATCAGATTCGTTGTTGATGAAGCAGCCCGGTTCGACCCTTTTCAGAGACCTCATCTGTCATGTTTGTGATTGCTTATAATTGGCGAGCGAAAGAGAGGCTTTCCGAGCAAATGCGCCAGTAATTGTGCCATTTCTCTCTCTCAGCTCTGAATAACGGTATTTAACAGGAACAAAAAACAGCCGTTGAATTGATGCATCTTGTTTGTTTTGGATCTCCGTTCTGAAAATGGTGCACGAGATGCTAGCTAATGCGCCAGTGTTCCGCCAGCGTCATATTGATACGGGGGTAACGTTGAGCCGGTGTTTAGATGAACGAGCCTGTCCCGATTTGTTTCAGTGATCCCTCAGTTTTAGCCCTTGCTGGTTATTACACTTGTTATGCAGGCCCCGATGCTGTACACTGATGCTAAACAGACGGCAGTGCTAATGCTAAGAATTGTCATGCGAAAGAGACATTTTGTTGGATTTTTATATGGACAAAATCAACAACAACAACAAAAAAGTATACATAATGGGTGGTCACAAGATCATGGATAAACAGACTACAGTGCTCAATGTTAATGTTATAAATGCCTTTATAGCAATTATTTTCTCAGTTAAGTTTTTCCTCCTCAAAATAACAGATTTCAGAAAATGCCATAATTGATGCCTTAATAAATATACTTTGGTTCATGATTTGTGCACTTGCTAATTAAGACATGCTATTTCCAGTGACATAATGCTTTTTATGGTAGACCTTTTCATGCATGAGCAATGTGCATTTGCAATATGAGCATGAAATTATTTGTTTCATATTTAATCATAACTCCGAAGCTTTTAGACAAACAGTTAGTTATCAGAAGAGTATTCCAATATAAGAAATACATACCAGAATTTGAAAAATCTGATATGTTTAAATCAGGAGATACAGAAGGCCAAAATTGCTCTAAAGCATAAAAAAAATCTTTTTTTATTTATTTTTTTTTATTTTACAGATTTCAACAAGCTATAAAATGGCAAAAATACCATTGTGGAACTTCAGTTATGGTAAATTAAGATATCATGTACATAAGAAGAATTCTTGAAAATTTCATGCATCTAGCTTAAATACTTCAAAGTTTATGGCTTGTGGAACTTCAGAGTTTTTTCTACAGCACTGTTTTTTACAGTAAAATCCGAGTTACGCCCCACCTGTTTAAGCCCTTATATCTCAATAACTTCTAAAGATACAAGGCTGAAATTTTGCACACTGTTTATTGGGACTAATGTAATTAATTTCTGAAAGTATGAAGCAAATCTGAGATAGTCAGTCGAGTCACCTTCAGTGACATCACATGGACTGACCCGTACATTCACCCCTATACATGCAAAGACGATGCAGGCGGTTTGCTTTATAAGTTGATCCTCAGGGTCCATCAAACAGATTCTCATCAAAGCTAGTCCAGACTAGTTGAGAGGTTAGATTTGAATTTCCATATGTTGTATTTTAGATTTTTATCAAAAACATTTGGCTGTTGAGTGTTAGCACGAGGTTTGAAAAGTCAAAGCATTTATGAAGCTCTGGAATTGTTATTCCAAATCCCACTTCCTGCAAGTTCAACACTAAATTGGTAATTGTTAATAACTATCTACTATGCCTAATTAATGAAAATGTTTCTTAAAATCATGTCTTAGTATAATAATTGTAAAAGTAAAAATACTATATATGACTTACCACTGCACATGCATTGGTTTCATGTATTTTCAGATACTTTACATATTTTAATTCACATATTGTTGCCCCTTCTATGTAATCCACACAATTATTCATTAGAAATCACTCACGACAGGCACACTATTTGCGCATGCAGTTTAATCCCATCGCACACACAAAAATTAGCTCTCATTATTTGCTTTGTGTTGCTTACTAAAGCTTCAGAACCGAGTCATGTTTCTTAGCCTTACAGGACTATTCTCATGATTTGACACAATGACCTTAAAACCCAGCTTTTTAGAAACTAATCTTATATCCACGTTAATACGTTTTAGCTTTAAAACACTTCACTTTTACATTTACAAACACTCTACATTTACACTTGGTGTCCATACTACTCCGGAGTTTTTGGAAAGGCTGCTGGTATCATCCGGGTTTGGGTTTTAGTGCGGGCGAGGGAAAACGGAGGCTTTTGGACACGATGACGCAGACGCCCGCTTTCGCTTCCTCTTTAGGTCTTATCAGTCACAATGCATTCCCCGATTCGTCACGCTCCTATCCCGTGATCCTTTTCTGGAAGAAAACAAACGGCATCAGCCTCGACTTCCAGCCGTGAAAGCAGCACGGATAACGAATTACAAGTGCTGCTGACCTTGTAGTGCTAATTGTGTTAAAAGAAATTTGAGTATAACCATGATTAAAGGTTTACCCTTGGTTCTGTCTTACCAAACTGAAGTCATCAACTGTTCAGTGACTGAGACTCGAGTGTAAACTGTTCTTAGCAATTGTCTTCAGGCTATTCGAGGAAGAAAATCCACAGAAAGAGAGAAATGTATAATTTCTTTTTTTATATGGTTACACTGCCTTTAAGGAGATCTTTGTTTAATATTTATGGAAGCCTTGGGTTTTTGAGAGCTTTCTGATTTCTCAGCAAGCTGCATTGGTTTTTTTTGCTTATTAACTTCAAAAGAGTGGGAGAAAAAAGATGCTGGTAAGAGAACGACTGTTTATAGCAGTTATAAAATTGTATTATAAAATTATATTGTCTCATGGACTTTCCGCAACTATGAATGGTTAAAAAATGTGTGTCCTTCGTTAAGAAATTAATTATTGCAATCATTTGTAAATTGTTGGGTATAAAAAGGAAAAACTGGAAAGGGGACCGAATGTAACAACAGCACATTATACTGCACATGGGCGATGGTGGGCGTGATGTAAGGGAGGGGAAGAGGGGGGATTACTGTAAAGTGGAGAGGGTAATAGATCTGACTGCTGCACAAGGGCTGTGTGTGCGTGCCTACGTGTCAGACTCTCAGTAATAGGATTTGGCCAGAAGAGCAAAGGGCTGGTCCTCAGAGGTGAGAACAGCTATTAAAATGGCTTCACTTATCCTCCTCTGAGTGTGTGTAGGTGCTCACTTACACCATGCCATTATAATTGGGCCACTTATTATAATAAGTCAGTCATATGAGATGTCAAGAGAAACTGTACGTGTGTACATTCAACAGCAGCTCAGGCATATTTTAGCAATATTTACAGTGTGTGTTTGTGTGCCTCTCCGAACACATCAAAAGATGCTGGATCGTGCCCTACGCGGTTGGCATGGTAACCTCAAATTGAATGACGTCCCTAAAGGGTATGGGTGTGTCTGGGTGAGACAGCTTGATGGCAGATATTACACTGACTGACAATTCCTTTTCCCAGGAGTGACAAAAATATGAAAAAAGAGCGTATTTGGGAGAAAAGAAAAGAATAGGGTGACCTTGCATCACACGGGAAAGCAAACACACTCATCTCTCATATGATCTGGAAAGCAGAGGGGTTTAATTGGCCTCAGTGGCCAATAACATTACCAACTGAGATTTAATGGTACCAAACTGTGTCCTCTGCGTATCGCCTCATTAACGTACAAGGACACACACACACGCACACACTCCGAATGTTAAGGCACCCTCATCAGCCCTCACATACTACAGTCACATGCCAGCCACTTTACCGTGCACACACACACACACACTCTCTTACACCATTTACCTATTATTGTTAGTGCTACCATAAAAGCAGTGACCTTGGGAGGGCCGTTCCAAAATGATGTAATATTAGCGCCTATAAAGAAGTTTGGGATTTACAAAAGCGCCGTCCAAAGCGCATTAATCCAGGAGCGTGCCATTAAAAGAACAGACTCGATTTTACAAAGTGAGTATTGTCTAGTCTGCGCTTTTTTACTATGTCATTCAAGAGAGGCGGAGGGACAGAAATAAACGTTCCACGTTATCCTGCCAAGGCTGGAAGGACAGAAACGTATGTGTTTAGGGGTAATGGTGATAGTTTGGTATTAATTCAATGTAATATATTTACATGGTTTTGGATCAGTGGACAAATGAGTAATAAAAGAGCAATAAAATAACAAAAACACGCATTCATCAAACACCTTATTAAAAAAAATGTAATGTAATGTTTTACTTTATCGATTGCTTAGTTATTCTTTTCGATCACTAGGACTTGATTGTCTTGTTTGTATTACAGCATCGCACACTTGAATTCTTGAATCTGATTGGTCAGGTGGTGTTGATACGTTTCCTCTGACGGTAGCAAAGTCAAAAGGTGCAAACATCGCACGATTTAAACTCAACGGCCAAACAAAACGCACTTCCCTTCACTGCTCCTTCAGAAGCTCCGCCCCCAAATTCACGGATGCACGTTGCCAAGGCAACAACGCTAACAATGATACCGTCAACATGGCAACGATATTTCCCACAACGCCACACCTGGTCGTGTTTTATTCTTCTTATCAATGGTGTAAATCAATGACATGACACATAAATGAATTACTTTGTAGCGTTGTTGAATGATGTCTCTAGGAACGGACTGACAGCTGAACAAAATAGTCCCTGACGCTGATTTGATGATAAACTCCAACACAAAGTTATCCCAAGCACTCTTGCTTGCTCACTTTCTCCGTCCTTGACTATTATTCACCAGTCAGATGGCATTCAGGCAGTGGCTGGCTTGAGGCCATCTCTTTCTTTCTTTTTCCATCTCCCTCTTAGTAAGAAAAGGTTCTCAGCCTGCTAGCATCCCCAGAAGGACAAAGCCATTCACTTTAGCGCGGAATGGCCACATCGCTGCCGACCCCGCAGGCGTCTGCGTGATGGATGAATAAAGATGTCACGGCAGCCGGGGATGAGATATCAATATACAGATCTGTGATAGGAATCTGTGCCTCAATTCCATTCCTGGGCTAGAGGAAGAGAGGTAATACGCCAAGCAGGAAAGGTACTCGGGGAATGGGTCTCCAAATACGCACGGCACACAAGCACACTCACACACACGAGCGGGCGCAGGCTGGTGAAAAGCACAACTTCATTTTGGAAGGCCATGGCTAAAGTGGGTATGAAATCGGGAGAGAGAGAACTTGGAGGAGACAGAGAGAGACGTCGACAGAGATGGAGAGAGGAGTCGAGTTGCAGACAGAAATGGATCAGGTGTATCCATCTTCTGCCACAAATCATCTCCCTTCACGTCCTTGATATTGCATTACATTTTGTGTGTGTGTGTGTGTGTGTGTGTGTGTGTGTGTGTGTGTGTGCGTGCGTAAGGGGTTAAACAGTTCAGAAGGTCACAATCTAGTCATGAAGGGAGTTATTAGAACAGTCTTCATGGTCAACGTTTCAATAAAAAAAAATGAAAGGCTGATTGCACAAAGGCCCCGTTCCAATATTGTATAGCATGCCCTTGTCAATGCCCCCTCACTTGTTCCCCTTGAGGAAGTCCCCATCACTGTCTTAAGACTTGCTTTAATACTTTATTAGCTGAAGCCAGCTTTAATAAATGAGCTCTCGGAGCTTGGAGGGACTGAGTAAACATGACAAGAGTTCAGGACCAGAAGGCATTTAAAGCAAACTGAAGTTGAAGCTGTGCTAGTTAGCACATCAGCTGATATTATTAATCATAGCTCAAAGGAAAACCTGCTCCATATATTACACCTTTTATATACCGCTTCAAGTGGTGTCACGCTTTCTTTAAGTCGACGCCGGCTTGTAAATGGTAACGACAGGTGGAGACGACTGAGACGGATAAAAAAGGGCTCTATTTGTTTCCCATAATGAGCAGAAATTTGGAAACCATCCTGCCGCCTTACATACATCAGACTTAATGAAGGGGGGATGAATTACTTTGCGCACCCTCTGGATCGCACATCACTCAAATTAGCACACTCTTCAATTAACTGATTAATTCGAATAATAAATGCTCAGTGTGACGCTTCGTGGGTTTTAAACCCATCGATGGTAAATAAACGTAGACGCCAGTCTACACGAGTCAGCAAAATGCTCCGGATTAATCCATCCTGGAAAACTGGAATGCTCTCTCGGACACACACGAACACAGTGTTTTCTATGTCATCGGACTTTCTTAAGAAGTCGACTCAAGTACGAGTCAGGAACAGGATCAGTGGTTACAGCTTCATTTGTATGTAAGTGAAATTCCTGGGTAGAATTCCGACAAACAACTCCAGCAAATCACGTTGGGTCGGTTATAGACGTCGATTTGAACACCTCATTCCCGTCGACGTCGATGTTCCTGCTCCTCCACACATGGAGGAAACGGTTACGCAGCAACCTTTATAAACCTTTTTCTAGTATAGTATAGTGATTGGCTAGTATACGCCCCCTGTTACTGATTGGCTGGAATAGTGCTGTTTATTTTCCACCCTGTTTACAGCATCAGATTCTTTTTTTTTTTCCACACAGAACGGACAGCTAGCACACCGCGTGCAGATATTTGCTAAATTTGACAAAAACGTGCTGGATTAGAATCGCTCAATGCACCTTTACTTCTAATACGTTATCGCTTCTATAGTAACAAGCCTCACGGACAAACGGAGTGAAATAAATGCACAGTTCTCATTGATATGGTGACGTTTTCTCTGTGGAGATGTCTAATATTTATGGAAGGGCTCATACAATTGTTTGTAGCTACTATAAGTGACACCTGGAACGAACTATAAATGGATGATGCGTCATGGTTTAGTGAATACAAATTGTAACTGCTGTGATATAAAAGGAATGAAGCGCTTTCAGACTTAGAACGCTATTTAATTTCGAGGGGTTATAGTGCATTGTATCACACGACAAAGATCATTATTTTCCTATAAGCGGCATTCCTCGAATCATTGTTCGGGGGTGAAACATCTTCACATCCGGCCGCAGCATCGTTGTATTATGTAACCAGCGTATATAATGAAATCCAAAGTCATATTCTATATTTACTTTCCTGTCAGTCATTTCTGTGGGTACTCCCAAAACCTCAAACAAACTCCGTAACACGCTGGACGATCCTTGTTTTTAACGAAGCGCGCTTGGGTATTAAGTAGATCCTGTATGTGAGATTACCAACACCAAGTCAGGCCTGTTCGAATTCTCTAATGCTTCTGCGGCTAACCGCTGTCAAGTACTTCAAGCCTAATCCCCTTCACGCTATTTCTTATTTATACGGATTTATAAGACCGTTATTATTACGGTATGTGAATATAATTGTTCAGGCCTGGTGTATCTGCAAAAGCTCAGTTTATCTAACCACACACACTCACCTCCTGTTTCCTTACAGGCCCCAACTCTGTGGGAGGGACTTCCTGTCGTCTCTCACTCTGTGTGTGTGTATACGCATGTGGAGACCATTAAGCACTTAAACCAAAATGACGGACTTTCCATCTTTCCATCTTAGTGTATTATTGGTAAACAGAAGGATGCATTTGAGTGACGTAGACTCCCGAGTGAATGTCTCGTCCTTTTTTTTTTTTTTTTTGAGTTGTTACAGTAGCACAGATAGACACAGACACACAGTTAGAGGGCTCTATGTCTGTGTGTGTGTTTGTGCTACCTGTCAGAAGCGTGATAGATTACCAATGCTCGTAATCCATCATCCGTCATGGTTGAGGCTCTAGTTCTACACAACGGTGTGATGACCACCCACCCCACACACACACACACACACACACACACACACACACACAAGCGCATGAGATCTAGCATCCCAATAAAGTAGTAGCATTTTACACACTTTCCGACTCGTAGACAGACAATCATAAAAATGGGGTCTTAAAAATACCTTCTAAACCTCTAGATTTTTAATTAGAAGAAACTTTAACATCAAGAGGCCCTCTGTAAAAAATGAAGACGGGACAGAAATGATTAATCACCGCACACTCGCTGAAGTGTATTTGCTTCTCTCAGGAAATCTAAAAATACAAGCTAGATGTTCTCGACGATGAGTAATCTTCAAGCGATTTCATTTTCAGCGGGAACACTGAATGCGGCGAATAACGAATGAATGAAATGAATGGAAACTAGCATAGCCCAATTAGCATTATGCTAATAAGCTCACAAGAGCTGCACCCTTTTTAGTATTAGCTGCCGCTTTTGTGAAATGAAGTAGTCCTTTAATTTAGGTTTACCGAAGGCAAATCTCTCTTTAGCAGTTGCCTTATTATCGGATCAGAGGAAGACTCAACAGATAAAGATGTATTTAGCAACTAAATGCCTCGTGCTACTTTAACCGTCGTACATACGTAGCAATTTTGGTTTTCATCTTTCTCGAGCCCTTCATTCATCACAGGTTTTCCAAATTGAAAGCCCATTTGCTTACTAGCATGCAAAAATGATTATTAGCGTATTTATTCATGTAGAAGGGTATGAACAAATGAGGAATCAAGGTTAGCAGAAGCTCTTAATGAGGATCATGCTAGCAGCCACCGTTTAGCGTTGGCTAGTAGACAATTAATGCTGGGTGTTGTTAAAGGTGATGAGCGAAGCTAATCATCTGAGCTACGATGGCCTGTAGTTAAGGAGAGATTTATTGCAACCAGACAGCACAAACAACACTATTTATTAGCTTTGCCCATCAGTACAAACACATTTTAAGATTAAACCACAGAAAGCAGAGATTTTTCATTGGGCCACGGCTATATAAAAGGAATCCAGGAAGTAATTACGATGCACTTGTAATTGTAGTAAATACTGAGCACTAAAAGGTTACAGAGAAACGTATTTCGGGAAAAAATCCTTTAATCGGAAGCTCGTTTCTGCTCTCGATTGTGACTTTTATATCATAATTGAGTTATTTTCATGCAACTGTTGCTTTATTCTTAGCGTTGCGAGGTAATATGAAAATCCCGACTTTACACGCCTCACAACGGTGAGTTAATATTACGCAATTGTGACTTTTATCTCATATTATAACTACATATTATGACACAACCGCAACTTAAGGATAGAATTTCCAATTAAACAACAACAATGAAGCAGTGTGTAAACAAGCAATACAGGGGTAAAGGACAGCCTAACATCTGGAAACATGAAGCCGCGGCGACTAACCATTAGAAGATTAAAAAAGTCGCAACTTGAGACGTTAGCTTGCCAGTTCGCCATTAAAAAGTCACAATTAAACAATATCAATACCTATAAAGGCGCAATTACGTAACATATCTTCTAAAACGTGGTGGAAATAAGGCTCCATACCCTCAACAGCTGTGTAAGCAAAGAGCTTCCGAAGCCGTAGGAGCTGAAATCAGCTGTTTGAAATGCAGGATGATAAAATAGTGGTTGTCAGAGCATTTACGCCGTGATATTTATTTCACGGGGTCCCGACGTTTCAAGTTCTTTTTTTTCCCTCTCCAAATGTCCTCGCTTTATTGCTCCCAAAACAACAATCAATGCAAATGGGAATCATTACTGTTAGGTTTATCGCCGTTGAAGTCTTTCACCACTGGAAAGGAGAGATCCTTTATTCTGATGGTAAGACGACGCTTGACGAAATGGTCAGTCTCTCGGTTTCTCTGACATACCAGAGAAGCAATAAAGAACTCCAGAAGTGAACACGTTCACCCAAAATGAAAAACAGGTATTCTCACTTTCTTTGGAATATGGGTGATACACCATTGTCTACTCATAGGCCTGGACATCTAAATGTCGTAATGTTTAATTAATATTGGATACCGTTGGATGTCAAACTTTTTCCAAAAGATATTCCCTTGGTTTGTGTTTTTTTTGTGAAAGAGCATACAGAGCTCTTTGGAGCGTACAGAATCGTCTAAAACATGAGTCTAAGATGTCCTAGGTAAAGATCTAGTGTCTGTAAAAGCCAAAGCATATGATGTACATCAATTTCCCTTTTATCAAATATACAGGGTGACCAAAAATTCTCCTTATATGAAATGTAATACATTTTTTCTTGTGATCTGAGATGGCGTCGAAACTCAATATAGAATATCGAATTCAACGTATACACGAAAGTTCAAAGCCGTCAATTTGAGCATTTGTTATAATATCTGTATTTAAATAAATAATTGCCTACGGATCCTGCCTTTTGGGACGCCCTGTATAAAGTAGTGGTATAGAAGTAACGACGGGATGTGTAGAAGGTGGAACGGAAACATCACGGATTTTAATAAGAGTGACAGGAGATGCGCGTGTGTTGGATGGAAACATCAAAAGAGATGGGGTACAGCTTGAATTTCTTGTATATTTGCTCCTTAGCTACGTGCGTGCAGGTACAGTCGCTGTCGCGGTCGTCATGGCGACAATTATGTAAAGCGGATAGTGTCTCTCAGCTCAAAGCACCGATTCTGTCCAAGTCAGGATACTGTGAAAAGAGCTGAAACAGCACACACACTCTCTCACCCTGCTGATGAGAACAAATGGGAAGTGTCTCATCTGGACAGATGCTCCCTGCAGGCAGTACGAGCACATACTGACTGCCACACGTGAACAAAAGGTAACATACCTACAGTCCTGTACGGGCCACGTGCTGATAGGCATCTAAATGTGATTAGTGAGGCAATTTCACACTCTGTAAACTGCCATTAATATTTGTCAAAGCTTTGAGTCTTTTCAGTGTGAAAGAAACATGGGTGAGATCTGGGACCTAAACACCTCTCTCTCTCTGTCTCTCGTGCTCTCAAATAAATCAAAATGGAAGGGATATGCTTTTGGATTTTGCGTTTTTTCCTACAAAATAAGTTCCGAGATAAGATATAAACATTTACCCTGCTCTACATTATTTATTCTGTTTTCCATTCTATACAGAACAGACCAGACCCTGTACCATTCTGCTCAATCCATGAACACTGACCGTGTGTGTGCGTGTGTTTGATAAAACAGGCTTTTCCAACACCAGCACTTTGCCTTAATTAGAGCCAACGTGACTGCACCGCTCGAACCATAAATTCATTTCCGCTTTAACCACAGGGCGGGACATCTCACATGCACGCCAACATCCAAGTTGTTCAGCAATTAGCATATATAACCTCTTGCCGGTCTGATTTATTCATTCCTATAAACACAGCGTAAAAGTGAAAATCTAGATGGGCTTGTATACATATGCACGCACACACATACTCATACGCACACACACTTGGACGCTAATGGAAACACATAGCGTCAGCCTATTTTTTAAATTAATATGAAGTCTTAACGCCTTTTCCATCAGTCACTCTGGCACTGAGTGTGCACTTGTGAGGGAATGCTGGTTCAGAAGGCTTTAGGGGCTTCTTGTGTCCACAGGCTAAAAGCAGCGATGAATCAGAGCTACCACCTACTTCAGTACCATTAATAAACACACACATATCACACACACACAAATGAAAACACAGTGAAAGTGAGTTGTAGGAAGGGCTCATATGAAGGAACAAGGGTGGTTAGGAAAACAAAAATATATATATATATATAAGGAAGTAAGGGAGTAAAATTACACCATGACATAAGGAGGCAAGCGAGTCTCCTCAATTGAGCAGGGTTTACTTTATAACGTTTCGCCCTAATATAGCCATGATTACTGATCTTTCAGGGCTTTTGGAGTGAGTTTATCACGCATGATCGATTTGTTCAATGTTTGTTAATCAATGATCTCTAGTTAGTTAGTATGATCTACAGCCGTTCAATATTAAGCCTATTTGGTTGAAATAAAATGTACCCAATTCTTTCAATTACCGGTTAACCTGATATCAATCATAATAAGCACTAGCTCCGGCCCTTGACTTAACCTACCGAACTTGATATACAAGTTGTCCTGTAAGAGTTCGTATGAATCTGCAACGTGATCGTCATTTGTGAATACGTACATTTTACCAGTTAATAATTATGACTGCAACTGTGAGACCATCTTAAAGAGGTCCCAAATAAAAGTACTGCATCAAAGGAAGAAAAGGAAGAAAAACTGATTTGCTGTCATAATGGAAAAAAAGAGCCCATACTTGGACTGAATCATTCTCCCGGCCATTAACGAGTTCCGTATCAAAACACTAGACTCGGTTGTTTATGTGCAAGACGGGGCAAACTGCAACTTCACTCCAGCACAGCCCTTTTCTAATCTGTTTCCTCCATCAGCTTTAATTGTTTTTTTCTCCTTGCCTGAACCTCAGCTGAGGTTTTCATCCATCACATTTGCCTGTGTGTGTGTGTGTGTGTGTGTGTGTGTGCGTGTGTGTGTGTGTGTGTGTGTGTGTGCTTGTGAGACCCCTTCCTGATAATCCATCTGCCAGGTTTGTAATTAAGATAGACAGATAATTAGGAGTCTGTTAAAAAGTGTTTTTGTATCCATCACAGATCAAACCATTACTGCTTCACTTACTGCTATATATGGGAACTATCGTCATTTACTAAAGAAATAAGGGAGCGGTCAAGCCTGTGTGTTCATGACTGGAAGTTTCACAGAACCTCTAAAGAGCCACTAGGCCTCTGAGGCAAGCCATGAAACTACAGTATAACTTCTTATCTCTGTACTTCTATTCCCTCTTGTCTGAATTGAAAGTCACTTTGGTTAAAACTGTCTATTAAATGGGGAAATAATATTAATTTTCCATCTATATCTTCAGTAAATTCTTTATTCTTGTCAGGATAGTGGTGGATCCAGTGCCTGGATGAGACCGTTCCCATCTACTAGGACCACAAGCAGCTATAAATAAGCTTTATTTATTTATGAAGCTAAATAAGAGTATGTAATAACTCTGGCTTGCCTTTCAGTTACATAATGCTCAGTGGTTAAAGACCTTGGTGTGGTTATTGACTCCAGTCTCTCATTTAATATTCATGTACTATAAGTAATATTGCTAAGTTTGAAAAAACTTTGAAATACTAAATTTTGAAATACTGTGTATTGTCATTACATGAAAAGCTACTTAATAGTTTTATTACTTCCAGGTTGGACTACTGTAATGCCTTGCTGTTTGGATGTTCCAGTAGGAGCATAGACAAAGCTCCAGTTAGTCCAGAATACAGCTAGAATCCGTATAGAACCAGAAGGTTTGTTCATATCACCCCCGTTCCATCCACATCACATGGCTCTCAAAAACATTTGTTATTGATTATAAAATATAGTGACCTATATTGAATGTCCTCACTCCACAGTACCTTTCGTCTTTTAAGATCTGCCACAGCGGTTTTGATTAAATTACGCAGTATCTTTATTAGTACCTAGAATAATGAAGCCTACAACAGGAAGCAAAGCTTTTTCCTACAAAGCTCCTCAGCTGTCGAACAGACTTCTTATTAGACTGTTTTTAACCTTTAAACCTACTTAAGCTTTTTTTTTAAAGTTTTGTTGAACTGCTTTTCATTTTGCTAAAGGTGCAGATCTGGGGAATCCATATCCGTAGGGAGTTACGGTTAACCGGGAAGTTTTGATGCCACGCCCCACAACACGCACTCTAACGTGATCACTCGGGCTTGTTGTCCCAGGGTTTAATGTCACGCTTGCCTGTGTTACTTTAAGTTATGCTGTCATAACTAGAGTCCCCGCTTGCACAGTCGCACAAACTGAAACCACTGTAGGATAAGAGCAAACCTAATCATCTCTTCTCTCTTTCAAGCTGATCTCCTAACCGCCTCATGTGACGCTGCTGCCAGATCCTGACACACTTCAACTGCCCCTCTCGCCCTCCGGACCTGCTCGAATTCATCCCGACACTTTACTTCTGCTTGGAACTTCAGCATTTTTGACCTTCTACTACTATGGATGGTTGCACAGGGATACCATTAAGATTCCCCAAAACTATTTACGTTTATCACAGTTTATTCAGTGAATAAGCTCACATGGATACTGTATGACCCTATACTTATTCCAGAGCTCTTACGCTAACAATGTGCTCATACTGCACATCTTTTCTACACATTGTTTGACCTTCCTTTCCTTCTACTGTATACTATAAATGGTTTAAAGCTCCACTACCCCACTTATGACACTAGCTCCTCTCAAGTTTTCTTCCTCACGTCTCAGGAAGTGTTTTGTTGCCATGATCCCCTCTGCCTAGGGATCTTAATCAACTTGCAGATTTCTGTAAAATTCCCTCTGTAAAATTACTTAATATTGTAAGTAATAAATATACTATATACTTTATATACCATATATGTACTTGATCCCTCTTCATTAATTTAAGGGCAGACTACTTCTGACCTTAAATTAATTCTCTAAATACACTCCAAACTCTGCTAAATTGATAGCAGAATTATTATTATTATTATTATTTCTTTTTACCATTTTCACTTTAAGTGACCCATTAATGATTACATATATGTGATTCCTTAGATGTTAGATCTATCAATTTTGAAGATATGAAACACACAGACAGTAAAGATGGCCTGTATGGGAAAATTCTACCAGTTGATGTAATGGCAGGACTGAAGGATCGATTGCATCCATGCACTAATAATGATGGCAGCAACAACTAGCATTAACATGAGGTCATCTTCGGCAGAACCACAACAATTGTGCCTACTGTGACAATCCAGTATGAGTTACGAAGGAAAAATTTAGGAAGAAACAGCATATATTAAGAAACAACAAAATGGCATTGATTTTATGCAGGCATAAAATCATTTGCATGGAATATGGGTTGGAAATCCTCATATCCAAATGACAGGGAGCAGAAAAAGTAGTAGAAAGGCTCAAACTAAGACCCTGTTGGGCCTCCAGATATAGGCAGATAAACACTTAATAGAAACTCAATCAGACATAGTAATAATAGCAATGATAGTAACTCTGTAATGTCCTAAGGGAGGAATAGAAGAAGGTGGAGAAATACCAGGGACTGAATTAGGAACTAAAGAAAATGTTTAAGGTTAAACCCTTGAGCTCTTGAGTCTGTGACCCCTCAGATAGAAGATCAACTATGACGGATTACAGCAATCTCAGTCCAGAAGAGCACACAAAATAAACAAAAAAACAACCTGTGCCACACCCTCAATGTCCCCGTTTTACTGACAGGAGTCCCGAGTGGTAGTGCTATTAGGTAAAGGTATTTTGAACGTTGAAATTTTTTTTTTTTTTAATGTTGAGATTTTAATGTGTATATGAAACTACATTTAAAGATAAAATGTTTAGCAAGTTTTTGCTAATAATAGACTACCACTGATTTCATAATTACTGGTCTCACAGGTTTGTCCATGTCCTGGAGGAGAACAAACCTTACAGAAATGTGTCCTCCATCTAATCCATCATATTAAGCTCCAGGTATTTAAGTGTCGAGTTAAATCAGGTCCATTTCAAAAGTAGTTTCCCACTTTCCCCGCATTGCTGCAGACCTCCAAGATTGCACTAGTCAGACACCCCTAATATATGAGAACTCATCAATTTGAGTGAACTTCTAGAGAATTTTTATAATTCTTGCCCATGGAAAATCCACGATCTGCCAACCAAAGCTCCCCAGCTTAAAATAACAGAAACTAGAAAGGCAGATAAATTGAAGTGAGAAAAGATGGTAGGAACTGGAACTGTGAAGCGATATTAAGGCTTTTTCCGAAACAGAATTCTTTCTCTGTAAGACGTTCTCTTATGAAACCTTCTGTTTTTAGCTTGGGAAGGTCAGAGCATGTGTGCACTGAGGTTGATGAATGAATGCAATGATGTCGTCCAGGACAAACCCAGTTTAGCTCAGCGGTTATATCCTGAAAAACACAAGCATTCTTTCTCTGTCTGCGTTCGTTCACTTGCACATGTTCGGTATATGGTAGAATACTTGTATTGTTCTTGCTACCCCTAAACAGATCTCCTCTGCAAGTGCATCATGGTATATTGCATTATGTTACGTATAGGTGTATCCCACTACTGAGAACTTGAGAGAGTAGAGATTGCTTTTAGGCCATTTCGGCCTATGAACTTACAACAGATCACCTTGTATTTTATAACACTGCAGTACTTAAATCACGTATGGAATTCAGGTAGGTAAATCCACCATGCTTAGTGTGTTGGACAGTGGCCTTACCCCCAAACTGATTCCATGTGTGTGTGGCTGATGAGTTCACTGCTCTGGTTCCTAGGGAGCAATAACCCACCTCACATCTACATAAATACCTGCATGTGCATGTCAGTGCATTTTCAGGAAGATTCAGACACAAAATACAAAGCCAGAGATGTACATTACCTAATCTACCATATATCTCAGTGAATGACAGACTGCTGCAGAAATAGCTGCAACAAAACTTTTGTACGACTTTAATCTCTCTGCCTCTCGCTGGGAAATTGCCTTGAGGCAGTGTCTTGTCTGTTGTTTTTCTCAGTAGTGTGTGTATGTTGATTCATTTCGCTTCCTGTATGCGATGCCTCGGCTACATTATATCAGCCGCTCGTGTTCCTGCTGTGATTCTCTATGACAAACAGAAACAAGTATCATCAGGGAGGTAAAAGCTGCATTAGACATCTCCATAGTACTAAATCTAAACTAATTCACCATAGAGAAAGCTGAAGAGTTTTTATACGTACTTTCTTTAAAAGTAATTGAACAATTGGCTGTGCTGTCTTGTAGCCAACTGTGCCATTGCCGCATCATCGGTTCATGCATGAGGGAAGTGAAAGTCCTAGGGATGATTCTAAATGTGGCATTTCTGCACGAGGATGAGAAAGGCCAATAAACCATTATACGTTTGATTGTTAATAAGCAAGAATATACTGATGAATTCATCAATAGAAAGAAAATAAAAGCCATGTGGGTGGGGTTGCATTCTGGATGGGATGCCAGTCCATCTCCGCACACACACGTTCACACACTCGTTCACACCTAGGGGCGATTTGGTGTAGCGCCGGTTTTGGTACTCCTTGGTTTCTATGTTAGTTTTTACAAACATTTTATTATTATAAATAAAAATGTTCAGTAAGAAATTACTTATTGGTGATATGAGATATAAATATTATTTAATAACTGCTTGTAGATCCTCAGAGCAGCTTTTGGCACCTTTCAGTTCATCTATCATTCAACAACATCTCCGTACCACCACATCTGCTTGGCCGATCTTCTTCTTCTTCTTCTTCTTATTATTATTATTATTATGTAGACACATTGTAAATTAGACGTGAAATTTCCTTCTAAGACCCTAAGAATGCATGCTTCTTTCATTCAGCCATGAAAGCAAGCTGCTTTTTCAACTGTACAGAATAAAAGCAAAAATGTGTCAAAGACGGTAACTTTAAGAGAAGTAGCACGCACGACATCGATTTCACAGCGCACGAAAACCAGGAATAGTTCTAAAGTCTACGTCTATGTATTACTTTTCAGAAGAGAAAAAAACCTGTTTACAGTGTACTGAGAAAAGTGTCGGAAAGAAAGGAGCTGCTCATGGCAGAGGTTATATCCAAAGGCATTGAGCTTTTGTGCTGGTGGCAGAGGGCATGTATGGTTGCTGTTTGATCAGAGTTTGATGTGCCTGCTGAGAGCAGAATCAGGATATTTTGTCAAGTGTACAGAGGCAGCTTAACTGCTCGGATCCAAGCAAACACTGGGCGGCGTTTCAGTGAGCTAAAACATACTGCTAGAGCTTTTCGGACCTAAAAGTGGAATAATCAAACGCCTGCCCCGGACAGACGTTAGACGAAATCTATCACTTTAATCCATTTACTCACTTTGAGTACCTTTAACTCCTGATCCTGGGAGCACTGGGTACAAGCTTGGATGGGATGCCAGTCCGTCACACAGACACAAATTTACACAATCATTCAAGCCTAGACGCAATTTGTCTTACACACTCCACCTACCAGCATGTTTTCTGGAATTTTGAAGGAAACCGGAGAACCCTGAATGAAAAGGAAGGAATGTTAAGGTTTAAGCGACGGTTTCAAACAAAAACAAACTCTTTCCCAGGTCCCCAGTTACTTAGAACAGGTGACATGAGTGAGTTTCATTTGGTCATTACTGAGGATCGTAAGGGCAGGTGTGTCATTCTGTCCTCTACTGTAAGGGATGCTCGTTTCCGCTCCAGGGTCCCACCGGTTCTGGAATCCGCCTACTTCCCGGTAATCCCGAGTGCTGTGTATTCACACCGGTTGCTTTTCATTCCACAAGATTGACAGCCAAAAGGTCTGGGCCGGAGTCAAACGGCATCATGAAGTGCGAGAATGTGAGCATGAGAGTCTGACAAACGTTCAGGAGAATATAATGCCTCAGAGAAGGAGCAATGAATGGCAAGCATACAAATCACCCCTGCTCCCTTCATCCCTACCCACTCAATAGCTGGCTTGTCCATGTGGCGAGTGTGTAGTGTGCATGTGGAATCACCGGGCAGTGGTAATGGTTTTCCTCTCTCTGCGTCATTTCAGATTCACCCACCTAATCGGGCCTGTCGGGGGCCGTCTGCCTGCGACACCGGGAGATTTGCGACGGCTCCTCTGAATGGAGCTCTTTATTCTATTCACAACATGCACGGGCGACTGAAAAATATATATTCTTCCTTTATTTTTTTTGGGTTCCTTAGAGGAAAAAAACCCACCATAAAATACGGGCGCCTTAAAAGTTTCACGGATTGAATTATGTGATGCAAGGACGACTTCTCAATTTGTTTGTCAATAAAGTTGTTGGAGCCCACGGGAGAAAGCTTTTATGTGCACTCGCTCTCGCACACTTTGCTTTACACAGCCAGACATATAATAGCTCAGCAGTAAAGGTTCAAGCTGGCTTTAAAAAGTATACTAACGGTAACTTACGAACAGTTTCACTAATCTGTACCATTCTTACTGAAGTGGATTTAAAATGTAGTCTTTAAAGCTCGCTCAACTGTCATCTCTATGCAGTGACAAAAAAGGTTTACGGATGATACCCACTCACTACAAAAGGCCATAGGACGCTGAATTGTGGATATTTAAAAAAAGGTATTTGTGCGGAGACTGTTATAGAGTGTTTTAACAAGGTTGCAGGTCCTACATTCGTACTAGCAAGCGGCAAAGTGACGCGTGATACTTGTCATGTTTTTATGAATGTGCACAACAAAGAGCTGCGATTTCAGTTACGTTCGGGAGGAAATGTTCTAGCCTGCAAATGGAGGTGACAGCAAATAGCGCCGAACCCCGAACATCAGAAATGCATCCCATCCCCGAGAACGTGGTTGAATTGCCGCATGTGTAAACCGCAATTCAATTTCCTTCCTGTAAACCATTGTTTTTACTGCCAATGCCCTGATTGTGTTATTGACTGGATTATAGGATAAAAAAGCCACAAGTCATCATCGTATTACATGGCTGCTAGGTGAGCACAATTCAAGTAATCTCCTTCTGTATTTAACAGCCTTTACGCCTATGTGATAATTGCGTCTGAATCTCAGATAACACGTTCAGATATAGTCTTGTAACCTGTGTCTCTCACAAAGTTCTCACACCATCAAAAATTGTCACGTCTTCATCCTGTAGATCCTCCCGCGCTGCTGTTGCTGATAAAAATCGTCAGTGTTTAACCATCAGATCCGAACCATCAGATCAGGTATATGGAATGACGTGCACTTGTCCGAATCCATTTTTTGCTTTAGCTGAAGTACACACTAGACGGCTGACTCATTGGCATCACTTTGGATCCAAATGCTTCCCTGGGCTGTAACTGCATATGCAATAAGCCAAAGAGAAACCTCATATATGTACACTTATTTAAATTTATTTTCTAAAACTAGGATGAAGTTATATAAGATGGTGCATGTGGGAATGCCAGTGAGTGTGTATTAACTGCAGAGAAAGGTGGAGTGAAATTACTCCTCGGGCCACATGGGTACAGGCGCAGGAGAGAGATATTAGCCGATATTTGCAAAGTCATGGCCTCCGTCTTGAAGTGGGGAAATCATAATTGACATCCTGGTTTACAGTCCACAGAAATTCATGAGGTAAGGATAGAAAGGAGGGGTGAAGAGGAAAGATAAACACTGCCTTTCAAACACACACACACAAAAAAATTGCTAAGCGCAGTAAATGTGAATTAATGCTAGCAGGAGCCAGTTAGCGTTATGCAAATGAGATTACGCTTACTGGTGAAGGCTAGTCTTTGTTCTGTGTTAGCACTTATTTAATCACTGTTAGCCAGGTTAGCATTTAAAAAAAAAAAAAAAAAAAAAAAAAGAAAAGAGAAGGAATTTGAACAGTTTTTTTTTTTTTTTTTTTTTTTTTTTTAAATCCTTGATATGAGGCTGACCTGCAGTCTGAAACATTCCTGTTTTCATGGACTAAAAGTCACCGGTGCAGAACTTTCTAAAACCCGGCCACCCAGGGCATGTCTATGTCAAGTGTTAGCCATTAAAGTTAGTAGCTGTTAAACATCCTTCGATTAAATGCAATTAATGCTCCTAAGCTGGAGGAAAGCTGCCTGAGCGGCCCCTTCTGCCGGAAGGTTTCAAAAGAGTGCGGCGGTTAGCCGCTGCAGGATTTAGCATCCCAGTTCCCCTCCGCTTTTATCTGCCGAAATTATAGTGTGACAGCAGACCTGGGCTACAGAGACAGCAGATGCCTCCCACACACACACACTTACATACACACCACCAGATACAAGCACCAGCTGTGGCTGCTAACAGCTTTAAAGAACACAAAGCGCACATGCACTGAAATAAAGCGGCCCGAGTCGCACCAGGTGAGAGGCAGCGTCGCAATATGAGAGAGGAACGTACTCATACCACGGACACACACGTTCAATGTAATTGGGAGGTAATGCACCATATAAACAAAGCGATTCACTTTCTCTCATTCACAAGGTAATGACCCATAACTGATGGCTTTTTCTCTCTCTTTCATCCTCTCTGATGGCACTGCAGCCTCCAGGATGGCCACTAACCACTGACATACCTCATTCAAAACGCATTCACATAAAAGCCGCCCTATTATGCGTGCTGTGCCGGAGATCAACAAGTTAACGCTTACATAACATTTTGCATCGGTCTCAATTTATACTGCCTAGTTATAGCCAATCAGTCCTACAAAGCGCATGCGCTTTACAAGGTGAATTTCACGCTTACATTTTATCCAGTGGGCTAAATAAATATCATCAGATGTTACTTTAGGTGTAAGCTAAGCTGTTGGGTCGGTGTGATGGTGTAAGGCGTGATAGAAGCATCCTGATTTCTCCTCATCTAAGCCGATCATGCGGTCTGATCATTTCACTCTTTATTTATGATCGTCATTGGTTATTGACCCTGTGGTGGACTGGCGACCTGCCCAGGGTGTACCCCGCCTCTCACCCGAAGATGCTGGGATTGGCTCCAGCTTCCCCGCGACCCAGATGGATAAAGCGCTATAGATAATGGATGGATGGATGGATGGATGGAAGGATGGTTATTGTCCAGGTAAGATATCGTTAGCAGTAAGGATTAGTTGAGGAGGCTGTTTGTCTTTGCTGTAGCTTTTAGAGGAAGAAAACTGACATGAAGGGGAGCTGCTTGTTTGATATGACTGCATGCAGCTACAGTTAGGACCATTGCATTGCATACTGGTGAATGTGCCAAAAACCAAACACCAATTGTTTTCACCAGGCCTCCTTTCTTGCCCACCAACCTGCATTCTGATTGGTCCGGACGTTAAAAAAAAAAAATTCGGAGAAGTAAACATTATTTTTCAACTCCGCTACGACAAAAAAAACATACAAACAAGCAAATAAAGTGGCTTATGCCCATTTCATATGAACGGGTTATTATAAGGAAGGAGGAAAAAACTAGCATGAACGCAGACTAAGTGTAACGCACCAAGAATAAACATCATCCCATTAAATTAAATTAAACACTGCAGAAACATGATTTCTATGATTTTTTATATACTGTGTACCAGGATTATACTTTGCCTCAAACAGGCCCCCCATTCATTTAAAATGGTTTGGCTCACAACCATTAAAGCACACTGATGAATCAGCCCTCATGGCTGTTCTTTAGCAAAAATGGAGACAGAAGATATACAGAGAGATATTCATCATGTAGCTGGTCTCTGATTGCTTTTTAGCTGTGCCACCATTATGCATCATCAGTAGATGATGGCTCTGTTGTGTTTAATTGCAACAAAATGCTTGATTTGCTCTTGCAGTACAACACAAAGTCACGTGCCATTGCCTCTGCGTACTTCTAATAAAACGGCTCCGAATAGCTTCAGATATAGGATTAACTTCCTGTAATTAACAATCCTTTTAATTACATTTGCAAATGATTCTTAAAACAATTACTTACAAAAAAAAACAAAAACGCTAGCCAGTCAGAGGCTTTAGAAGTGAAGATTTGTGTTTAGAAGACAAACCCACCATCGTGGCCTGGAAAAGGTGTTGATTTTTGCTTGGTCAGGAACCCAGACTGCTCCCCCGTTTCAGCATGATCGAAACTAGAATCCAGCAGCATGCCTGCTCTCTCGCAGGAATTATTCATTTGCAAACTGACAAGAAACCCCATTCTGCGATTCTGAGCTCACATTGAGCAACGTCCGTGAGCAAAGCCCACCCATCTCGGCTATTTTACAGCCTAAATTGGATTTTTCCCCGATGGCTGCTTGGATAAGTGCCGAGCTCATTATGGCGAATTGAAGGACTTTAGGAAGAAATAAAGCAATCAGCGGATAATTCCACAGACAAACACTTATCACGGAGGCCTTTCACCCATCCTAAGCATGTTACACCAAAGTGCCACACCGGAGATTTGGTGCAAGCGTGTCTGGGTCCATTCGAATGGTTATGATAACATTATTAATTAGTTACTACGGCCACGTCAGTGTGTCTTTATATAATAGAAAGGATGCATGAATGAACCGGAAGGATGTGCGTTTACTTTCCCCCACACACAATATGTATGTACAGGTGCTTTCATTCCAAGCACCAGCAGTGTCTCTTTCAGAACCGGAGAGTCCAGATGGTCAAACATTTACGGCATTAAATCGCTCCGCTCACGGTATGCCCAGGTCTGTTTAAATTATGTTGGTTTTAGATGTGTAATCTACGGACATGTGTATCAAATCCTATGTGTCCTATGCATCACACCTACACGATCATACACAAGTCCAAACGACTTAGCAGAACAAAGGAGAGACGCGAATGGGTGGAGGTCGGAAAAGACAGAGTGAAAAAGAACAGGCGACGGCCATAACGTGTACACTCCGAATCCTCCCTTATTCCCTTGCATGCCTTACAGGTCTGTTAAAAGAGAAGGGGATTAACCAGTCAAACAGAAATGGTGAGGGAGGAGAGGAAGGCAATGAGTGGAATGAGAGAGAGAGAGATGGCTGATGCAAGGATTAGAGCCAGACTGACTGGAGCTTTGAGGTATTTCTCATTCGCCCTGACCTCTTATTTACCTTCGTTAAACTCACTACGGGTGGAAAACTCTTGGTCATTCCTGTAATATAAAGTCTTAAAAGATTGATAAGCGAATCAGGTTGCAGAGAAAACACAAAGACTTGATTTACTGGACACATTAAAGCTTAGACAAAAGATAGTTAACTAGAAGGTAGGATCGAGCTAAACGTTACTGTAACAGAACTGACTTTTCAACATTCAATCTCTGGTAGTCCATCTAATATCTAAACATGAACTGGTCCACTCAAGATGATGGAATATTTCTGCTGAGATTGATCTAGTTTATGTTTCATTACTAACAAAGGCCATCGTATCGAATATATTAGTCCAGGGAACAAGTGTAAGTAAAAAGAATGTTTTCTGTTGTAATGTTTTAACCACAGAGTGAATAAAAATGGACTATTTTTACACTCTCATTCTATAGAAATGAAGGCCAAATACCTCAGCCATGTTGTCAAATTTGCAGCCTTAGTCTGCACCGTTGGGACTTTCTCCTTCTCAAGTTTGTGCAACAGAGACGAGAGGTGAAGTCACTGCTTTGGTAGCCATGCCCCGTTCTCTGGGAGAAATGATAAGGCCAATACGGTCACGGTCTCCAATTCTCTTTATTACATCTATTCTGAATAGATTTTTTAAGAAAATCTATCCAGAGAGCTTAAATGGTGTCAGCTGGAGATGTTTAATTAATCCGTCTGCATCAGAAGGACGTTTATCACATGAACTGGAAATTCGCTGACAGATGGATGTGACTAACGTGGAATGAGCCAGCAGTGAGCTCACCAGGGTGAGATAAAACTCATTATTTGGGGCGTGTGGCTATTCTGAGCACACTGTAAACTAACTCCCTACTTATAAAATCCCTTCTAATGTTCTTCGTAATGTGTGTGTGTGTGTGTGTGTGTGTGTGTGTGTTCACTGATAAACAAATGGTTGTTGTGCAAATTTCTATAACTATAATATTCTTAGAACGCTGCTGCAAAATTTTTAAGTGTAAATATGTGCATAGTGTGTGCCGTCCTATGGTCCCATGGTGTATTCCCGCCTCACACCCATGTGTTTTTGGGTGTGGAGACAAACAACAATCCGTAAGAATCCCTCTGGAGCCAACTACAACTTGTCCGTTAACTCATTTCAGAGACAGAGTTTCAGTTGTTTGTTAGATCAATAATAAATCATTAAATTGGAGATATTTCATTCATTCTGTTTGGACGGTCCATGTTATGGCTGCTGATGCTTAGTAGATAATTCATAGACTATTAACTCAAAGCCTTTTGCTTTTACTTTAATTGGATGTTCCAGTTTCTAGCTCCTGAGATTTACTAGATCATTTGTCAACCATCACGTACTCTACTGATACACTTTATGACACGTTGAAGTAAGGATTATGACATGATGAGGTGGGCTGTTGTAAAAAATAATTAATGACAGTGTGGTGTGATGTGGCCCGAAACGAAGAATATTTTACTACAACAGCATGTCTCTTAGTGCTTAATACCACAGGAATTGTTTTTTTTTAATTAATGATGAGTGATGTCTCATAACTTTTACTCATCAAACAAGTTAGTTCCTGTTATCACTTACATTCTAACAAGCAAAAGACAGACAGTTTCTCTCGGCACCCTTTCTCTCTTTTCTGTTTCTCGAAGTTAAGATGGATAAATGCAGCACAAAAAGAAGAAAGTCCTGTTCTGAAGACTTTCCTTAGTGTAGAAAACCAAAACAAAACCAAAAAAGACAGCTTTATCACAAAGTGCTGACACTGCCTGACTTCATACAGAAAACTTTAAAACAGCACCATTTGTTGAGTTTTTGTTGTTGAATAACAATGTTTTTCCTTTTAATCTATTTATTGTTAGGCATCTGAGCTTCTTCAGTACAAGAATTTGTAAAAGAAGAGCAGTGAATCGACTCCGTGAATAAGCCGACACTACTGTCACGGTACGGTTATAGAATATTGAACATTACCTTCTGACTGATCAGATACGAGAACTTAACAGCTCGGTGGTAATAAAGTAGAAAAACATCAGCTGACATGTTGTTAGCTAATTCATGACTGTTCGATGGTTTGTAGAGTGTTTACACAGAATGATCCAAATACTGGGTTAAGTAGGCATCGTTCTCAGCGTATTGTTGGCAGGTAACGGTTCACCCTATTCATGATTTGATTTACAATTCGATTAAAAAAAATAAGAAAATGAAAAGAAAATTGTAGTACAGAAAATGCAACATTTATTTTATTTATCTATTCTTTATAAACTTAAATATTCCTTTTCTTAAATTAAAACAATATACTAGTTTCATTTTCCTAATAACCAACAGTATTGATCGCGCAACAGCTCTTTCCCATTTTAGATCTGGTTTTTGTGTGTTTTAGTGGCATTAGAGCGGTGTTACTTCCGCCTACGTTAATGTCACGCACATCCTCGCTATTGTATGTTACTGCGCCGTCTGCTGTCTAGACAACGCAATTACAGCTAGGAAAATCTAAAAGATTAATTTCAGTTCATTTTTTATTCCCATCGATTCAAATCCTCAATAGATTTGTATCGTGATTTGTTGATGCACGAGATACGGTTACATGGCTAGAGTATTATTAAGCACATCGTTGCAGTAATGTTATTTACCTCAAATATATAGTCCCTGCTAATACCTGGCCCACTACAATTAAAGCAAACAAATTACTTAAACTAATTAAAGACGAATCAGCCGTCTCGATACAGAAGACAGAAAACATACACAGAGATATTCATACCGTGGCTGGTCTCCGATTGCATGTTAAACTGTAGCACCGTTATGCATCATCGTCAGTTGACGGTCTGTTGTGTTTAATTACAAACTAAATGCTTGGTTTGCTCTTGAAGTACAATACAGTCATATGGTTTGCATACTTCTGATACACCAAATGACCTAGCTTGCCCTTTTCATTTCTGAGCAGATCATTTCCATTCTTGAGCGCGATGGAAAAGGTTTCAGTTGGAGCATTAATTACCTGTAATTAACAAGACTTTTGTACATTTTACACTGATTATTCCTGTTTATCCACGCTGGTACAGACCGCTTTTGATGCCAAGAAATCTAATAATACCATACCGCTCCTGGCTAGAATAAAGAACAGACAGGAAAATATCTTATTCGGAAAGTCAGTCAAGGTTGTTTATACAGACGTGACTATTTGCACAAGAAACACAGCCCATAGAGAACATGTTTCTTTATCAGAAAATCCACCCAAATGACTCGGCCCAATAAGAAGCGGCGCAGACAGAACATTCCATGTTGCGAGCGGCTGGAGAGACGCTCCCACACGGCCCAGAATAGCACAGGCCACGCACACACGCGCACACACACACTCCTGCTGCCTCACCTCTCCTCCTACACACCAACGAAACAATGCGAAAGACACGCTCGGAAAAAAAGACGGACTTCTGACTCCCTGTTGCATTGTTCTCTTTGCCTTTCATGATCATTCACAGCAGTCCAATACAATTATGCTGCAGTTGTTTGAAAATACTTGGCCAGATCTTAAAAGGCTTTAACAATAATCTCTAAACTCTGATTTGAGCAAACTCATCGCTTCAAGAACAGCGGACAGATTGGTATATCAACCATCGAAGTTGATCCCCTCTGAACATGTTGAACCAAACTATAACAAAGTGTGTTATACGGTGAACGTTAAAAGCCTTCGCGATGGATTTGAAAAGATAGAAGAAGAGAAGAAAAAAAAGTGCATGACGTGTGATAGATCACAACTGGAGCATAGAATATTGATGAAAATTAAAATAATAAAAATTGATGGTGTGCGAGTTCTATTTTTGATTGACTGCCATTGGAAAGGAAATGCTGAATAAGCTAGTTTATAAGTAATATTAGTAATAATATTTCACCTGAATTCAATACTTCTAATAATTTGAGCTGTCTTGGCTTTCAAAATAGAGCTTAAATTAATTCAGTGAACAGTAAAAGGATTTCCCAGTAAATTAAAACAGTAGGGAAAAAAATAGTGTGGTTTTTTTTTATTATTATTATTATTATTTTGGTCCAATGGCTGACACATTTTCATTACAGGATAAATCTAACCCAAGCATGCTCCTAGTGAGGAAAAAAAAAGCATTAGTGGAACACTGATAAATAGATTTATGATGAGTGCTTTTTTGACAGGGGAAGAAAAGTATTTATCAAAATTGGAGTGGAAAACCCTGATCTCTGAACTGACATCTGTTGGCTTTTGAACCAATTTTTCTCCAATTTCATTTTCAAAATAAGCCTAGCAATAGAATTACTGTATATGAGCACCAGCTAGAGATGCTTAAAATTGAATGACCTCAGCTAACTGGTAAATCATGAACAAGAAAATATTTGCCATTTGCATTGTAGAAAATAAAAATAAAAATAATAAAAGAAAAACCTTGGAAAATTAGGGGTTACTCGTCTTTATTTGCAACATAAACTGGATTAAGGTACTTAATGTCAGAAATCCTCATTGGAGATTACATCTATACTACCTCTTGCAAATTGTACTCTGCATACAAGGGTGGACATCATTTTTTTTCTTATATTCATTTAAGTTAAACTAGAAACTCGATGCACAACGTAGACTCATTATGAATCCTTGAGTCAAATTAATGATTATACATTGAGCTTGGCTATTTGCCTTTAATATTAGTAATGACATGGCGGAACTCACGAACTCAGCCAGCCTTTTTAATTAAGTAGAGAAAAGCCGCCTCATGATCATGAATGGCGCTATACTGTAAAATGAGGCTTGGGGTTGAAAGCCAATATTCTATTATTACCCACACATTAATGTTGTGGAAAGATTTCCCATTCGAATAATGTCCTTCCTTTACATTCGAGAATCCTGAAATATGACACGATTATAAATGGTGTTAAATTACTCTCTGCCTGAAGCCTTTCCATAGATTTTTATTTAAGTGATAAGCCGACAATTCCGTGGAACTTATAAAATGTGGAGAAATCTGATGGCATGGTGTGCGCGATCCAACAGTGGTTCTGCAAGAAAAAAAAAAGGGGGGGGGGGGTTGGGGTCTAAATGCATGCAACAAATATAACAATAAAGGTAATGTGTGCTGTTTGGGTCTAATTGATGAAAGATGTAAGCAGCAGTGTTCCCTTAACTAAAGAACAAAACCCTGACAAGTACAGTGTGAGCCAATTTCTGATGCTTAGATCCCAATTTAGTTGAAGTAAACCTGCCACTGAGCAGGTGAGCTTCACTGCATACGTTGCCATAGTAACTGACCTAAACTCAATGTGATGTCAGTTTCTGGAAGCTAAACCCTCTTTCTCAAAAACCCACCATGGAGTCAAGGCGTGTAGCTTTTGTGGTCCTCCTACCAAATGCCAGTTATCCCTGCTGTTCACAACTCCCACCCTCCCTGTGTTCATATATATGTGTGTGTGTGTGAACAAACAGTAATGCCCAGTTTGATTTGTAGCTTTGCCATGCAGCTCCCCCCCTAAGAGCCACATTCAATGGACCGAACCACACAGAGCAATCAGGCATGGCCTCCCTGCTAACCCACCTACCTGCCCTTGGGATTTTGTGTGTGTGTGTGTGTGTGTGTGTGTGTGTGTGTGTGTGTGTGTGTGTGTGTGTGTGTGTACGCATGTGAGACAGTAACAGCATGGCTGAACAGCCTAATGAACCCTCTCCAAGAACCACCTTGTCCAATTGGTTTATCTCCGAGAAAGCCACACACTGTGCTGGTTATTTTTGAACAGGTGTTTGCGGGTTTAGAGCCTATTCAACAAGAATCCGTTGGGCTGGATGCTGCCATTTACACCAGTTTAAACAGCCCACCAATAATATTACACAATTAATAAAACACTAGACTAGTGACATAAAGCACTGACTATTCCGCATCTAAATTTTCACAGCATGTTTCCCATAAAGGACATATAATTGTAAAAATGCACATGTCTCCGGAAGAGAAGCCTTCAGGAATTCATTCACTGACACTTTCCTTCCTCAGACTTATAGCATTTTCCTGTCATGTGACCTTGATTTTTTAGCTAGCTAGCATATTTATTAATCTAGCTAGCTAGAAATTGGTCGTAAATCCAATCGGTTTTGAAGAAAGGGAAAAGGAACATTGATGATCAAACCAACCATAAGCATATTGTGGTGAGCCAAGGCGTGTGCATGCAACAAGAAAGAAAGAACGAAGCAAGAGTGTCGGGTAGCGTTGCCATCTCACAGCTCCCGGATTCCTGGCTCGATCCTGAGCTTGGGTTTCTCTCTGTATGGAGTTCGCCATGTTCTCCTTGTGTCTGCCTGGGCTTCCTCGTGCCAGGAGGTGGAGTGGCTATTCTAAACTGTTCCTAGGTGTGAATGTGTGTGTGCATGGCATCCAGAGATAGACTGGCCTCCCAATCCAGGACTCATCCACTACTTCTCACGGCTGAACAATTAGGACAAATTTCCGTGCATGTGTGTAAAAGGCATGGTTTATAGCTCAATGCTTACATAATGGGAATTTGAGCATTAGACGATAAATAAAAATTTCAGAGTGCATTGTGTTTTATGGTCTGCCCTTGGAACCATTTCTTCACACAAAATATGTGTGTGTGTATTCTGCAAGGTCTCCCGGTGGATGTTCTCACCAGGCGACCCTAGCGAGAGTTTATTTCCCTGTCAGCAGTGGAATAAATTGGTTCAGTTCTCAACGGAGAGAATACTGGTGGTATGACTTAACCTTAAGCTATAATGAAGTCGAAGGGTGTGTGTGTGTGTGTGTGTGTGTGTGTGTGTGTGTGTGTGTGTGTGTGTGTGTGTGTGTGTGTGTGTGTGT
>JAQQZR010000035.1:3687082-3704101 GCA_030068235.1 Notoglanidium macrostoma | reverse complement strand
CCGAAGATGCTGGGATTGGCTCCAGCTTCCCCGCGACCCAGACGGATAAAGCGTTATAGATAATGGATGGATGGATGGATGGAAAAAGAAAAAGTGTTGATCGTTTCATGCCCTTCCTGCCCTGAAGTCCGTTTGTGCTTTTGTGTTATTCCCATTTTCGAATCATCCCTTGTGTGTCGCGGAGATGATCGGATTCTATACCCCTCCGAATCTTGCACGACCGGCACAGCAGTGCACGACAGCGGCTCCGACTGTGATACGCTGCAACACGGAATTAATACGCAGCAACAAGCGTTTGGAGATAGCGAGGCACAGAAAGCTCATTTCTCGGCGCTTTAGTGCCTCGTGCTGAACGGCACGCTTTGCCGTCTTCCCTGCGGGAAACATAATGCCCTCACTGCTGCCATTAGGCTTGCTGCAAGGGAGAGGAAAAAGACTGCTGTGGGCTGGTTACAAACGACCCACGGCCTGATGCCAATTTGAGGCCCGGTATTTGGAAACCTCTGCTCTGGGATGCTGAACACGTCTCGCGTGTAGGCGAACTAGCAAAAGGAAATCCCACACAGGTGAAACAAAATACGCTCAGATGCATTATTAAGCCGGTGTGCTGAGCTACTTTTGAGTGTTATTTAAATTCGATGGGCGGTGTGGCGTACCTTGTGCTCAATTGTGGAAATCAGTCAAACCTTACGATGCGCTCTCTCTCTGACTTACAATCTCTCCAACTTCTTCATGCGTAGCAGGTAATGACCATATTAGTACAAATCCTTACTGTACTACTAGCTCGGATTAATGTCTAATGCCGACAGACCTGTTTATTTATAAACATTTTTTTATGGCAGTTTGCCGTGATCACAGACACGGCTCTCGTTTAGGCAGGCCTAACAAACCATGACATCATCACGCACGCCGCGTTTGCGTGATCTCGCTAATTGGAAGTGACACCTCGGTACATTTCGACAAGCAGTGTGACAATTTGTCAGAAACGATTCTTCAAATGCACAAAGACGAGACGCGGCTGCGTCGCGAATGGAGCGCACTGCGGCCCGTCTCTGAACATCCTGCTTCATAGAAAACAGCTTCCTGCATTCGCGCACTTCCTCTGATGTCTTGAGCGATTCTCTCGCTCCGCTCTCTTTCTTTGATGCCATCATTCTTTCTTTCTTTCTTTCTTTCATCCCCTCCTTTTCTCGCTTGCTCTGTGAATGGGCAGTAAATAAAGCCGGCTGGAAGAAGAAAAGCAGCGGCAGATGTGATGACACGCTGCACACAGGATCGCTGCTCGTGCTTTACTCTCTTCGTCCGTGTGCGTCGTTTTCGCTTTCCCGTTACCCGGCTCGTCAGGCTGCTGTGTCATAACCGAGCATGAAGACGTGGACTGGCACGTACGCATGCATGTGTACGCGGACGTTCTCGACATGCGTGGGTTCATGGCGTCGCTAATCGGCGCAAATCTGTTTTCGTTTCTGGCTTTTTCATGGCCAGAGGGCCAGCCACAAAGTATCCCAGATATGCGTCACAGCCATATGTGTCTGAGGTTAGGCATCTCATGGGGTCAGTATGCCATTTCCCCAAGTTCCTCGTCATCCAGTTCTGTCACAATGATCGAATGAATATGTTTAAAACATTGCTTTTTTCTTTAGAAGATGCTAGAACATCTTGCAGCGCTCCACATGAAATGCACTCCAAGATGATTTTAGAGCACTTTGTCAGTGCTAATGGAGGACAGTTACATGGTGAAAATGACCACGGGAAATGCAACGTTCGTGAAAATGGACTGAAAAACGTTAACCCTGTTGTGTTAAATGCTCGAAAGGCTTCTTTTCCTGTACTGTAGGGCCAAATGGTTCTGAGAACGCATTCAGATAAGGGAAAAAAAAAACAAAAACAAAAAAAACACATGCACAATCTTTCAGTGACCGATTAAAAAGAAAGTTTGTTACTGAAACCCTAAAAGGCCATGGTCATCACATAGGCTGAAAGAGCGCCATGTCTTGCCGTTACAGGCAACGTTCATATTAGTGTGCGTCATTTAAAAAGGCAGGATCTCATCGATGCAACCTTGAACTGCATCGCTGACCAGCAGCTAACATGCCCAGAGCGTCTCCACGGATACCGGATGATGACAGAGAGACGTAGGTCGGCAGGATTATCAAGGGTGTTAGACATCTGCATACAGGGCGGCAATTGGGTGCCAACGCAACAAGCCTGATCGTCGGCTTAGAGCGACGGTCAATGAAACCGAATGTGAAGAAAGTAAAGACCAAAGTAAAATCTGCAACGTGAGCATGATTACTGTTCGGAGATAATCAGGTCCTCCCATTGATCTGCGACGAACCTGATCACAGCGTAGACTCTGAGCCGAGTACGCTGCTCCGTTGTCAACGCTGCGACCTGCTTTTTAGCAGCTCCGGGGTATTAAAACTCATCCATGCCCTAGTCCCTGTTTTTTGTTTTTTTTTATTCATCTGTTAAATGAATAAAGCTCATTATATTAAAGAGGATCCAGCGTGCATACATTAACAGTGATTTCCGCGTTGCAATTTCCATGTTGTGGCTTTAAATCCATCTAAGAGATGATCTAGAAATGATTTCGTTGTCGCACGCTTCCTGACTCAACGAGCGCTTGGTGGCTTCAATATGAGCCTAGTTTCCTTTAGCGGTGCCGCTCAACAGTTTAATAATATTTCATTTTCCGTACGATGGCTGAATATGCACTACCGTTTCCAGCAACGTGAAGTCATTTAGTATCTGTTCCGCATTCTCAAACCCAGGTTAATATTCCTTACGAGTCAATATTACAGGCATGCCGGAATAATTCATCTTGTTTATTTTAACAACTGAAGCACTCTTATTACAAACACGGGACGCGGTCGCTGGCACACGTGTCATCTTGTGCTGGTACTGGAGTTTTTAGTTTCGAGCAATTTATAACGTGAAAAAAGAAACGGTAACCGAGTCTGCTCCGGCACGGAAGATGCGTCAGACATAATCAGTCATTCAGCCTTTAATATTCACCAAGTAATTTAGGAATATTTGGCTTGCAGGAACACTGATAGAATTAATGCGATCATGTGCAAAGCTTCTGAAACGAACGAAAAAAACCAGGAGTTGAATTACTGAGGTCCCGGGGCCCGAGCACAAGGTGGGTGACTCCGAACTGCGCACGTGCGGATAACAAACACCCCTATCCGGACAGCGTTTTTAGAAGTATCACAGTTTACGCATCACTTCCTGACCTTCCCCTGATACTCGTTGTTAACCTTCTACACTGTGCTAATGATGGTTTACTGGAAATCCATAGACATCCTCTTTTGACCATCGGAAGCATTACTAAATCACACGGCATGATTCATTTAAACACTCTCCTCCCTCAGATTTCGCAGTCTGGAATGAAAAAACCTACACATGCAATGAGGTCAGCGGGAAAACGTAACCGCGTCCACGCCTTTCCATTGCTAGCGTTTCTCCGCGCGTCATCCCAACCGTAGATTATTTTTACATTTTTCTTTTTTTTTTTTTTAAACACCAAAAGAGCGTTGGCGCTGGCTAGTAAATCTCCCTCTAAATTAGACTGGATAAGCAGTTCAGTAACATTGTGATATACCGAGGTAGTTTCAGTTACAGTAAGCTCACAGCGCCAGTGTCATTCGTTCCATAGGATAAACATGCACCTGGCAACCTGACTAGGGAGTTTATAAATAAAGTTCGTTATTTTGCTAACCCTAACCTGACCCCTCGTTTCGAACCATAACTTAGCTGGTTTGAGCATGAAGTAGTGCAAGAGTGACTTCCTGGAATAACTTCAGTAAAGAAACTACAATTTTACCCAAGAACGCAGGGAGGCGGAGCTTCCAGGAAGTTTAGGTGGAGATTAGCTATCTCGGCGGAATCGTGCGGGAACGCGATTTCCCCAATCTCTCATCATCATCTCTCTGTCCTCTCATCAAAAGCCTTTTCAATCTAATGAACCGACACTTGTTAGCCCATCTCCTCATGTCCCGCTCCCTCTCTCTCGCTCCGTACGTGTGTAATTAAGTGGGCTGTAGATCGGGAGCTGTTATCCCCAGTGTATCGCCACATTTATCATCATGCCTCTCTTTCTCTTGCGTTTGTTCATCATGATGAAGCTCTCAGCTGGGAGCTCAAATCGCTCTCCAGAATAGCAGCTGTGAGCAATAAGGGCTTTTTTTTTTTTTTTTTTATCTCTCATCTCGCGCACCCATACACGCACACGTACCGAATCTCATCCAGAGACATGATGAAATCTTTCTTATTCAAAAGAACAGGCAGGCAGTCACCGGAGAGACAGCAAGACTCCATCAGAAGAAAAAGAAATGTTTCCGTCAACACGGCCGCGAGAGAAAGAGAGTGTCAGCTGGAATATCTATATTAAATTTCGATCCTGTTTCGAAAAACCGGAACGCTTGCGTTTATGAGAAACTAAATATCGGGCCTTGTCTGCTATTGTCGCTACTAGAGGAACACCTTCGAATCTCATCAGTCAGTTTCAACTGGATTATAAGAGCAGGTCGAGTAAACTTAGCATGGAAACAGAAAATGCTAACTATCAAGCGTATCATTTTTTTTTTTTTTTTTTTTTTTTAAGGAATGAGCTTGAGCGAGAACGTGAACGCACGTCGCCATCGCTACCTCGCCGGTGCTAAACGCTAACGCGGGTACAGCTCTGACCGTGTAGCGGTAATGGCAGCAATTTCGAAGCAGCATTCTACCTTTTTCATGTGTGATTAGCTTTTGTGCTGAAATTCCTTCGTTTCGTTTCCCTCCCTTTTCCCCCGGGCGTCTGTCATTTCCGTTCTCATTTAACCACTTTCTTCATTTGCGACTTTTGATCGCTAAAATATCCACGGTTGCGTAAAGAGCAATTATCAATCACGACTCTTGCGAAGCCGAAGTCAGTGTAAGGCGCGGCATTGTGATTGAAAAGGAAAACCAGAATGCACATGGAATTTACTCTGGTGTGCTTAGATAGCAAAAGATTATTAGCTGATTTTATACGACACGTGTCGAGGAAGAGTGCGCGCAAGGCGGTTTCAGTGAAACACAGTGGCTAAATGAAGAGCGATGGAAGTGGAAGTGTATGCGTGCCTGGACGATGCGTGGTGCGTCATGCTGTGATGCACTCAACGCACCTAGGCCACATGTTTAAAAAAAAAAAAACAACCTCCGAACGTCTTTTCCTCTCTCTCTGCGCTCACTGCAAGTGTTTCGCGGGTCACGTTTGCCTGATCAAGTGAAACAGATGCACAAGTGTGTATCTGTGTAAACGTTTGCGTATAAGTACAGAATCCGACTAAAGTAAGAGCACGATAATCAGCCTCGATCAGGCTTAATTATATTATAATAGCAAGCTTCTGAAAGCACAAAGCACATGCAGCCTCACGTCTGCGCTGACCATATGCTCAGCTGACAAACGTGTACACGCACACACACGGCGCACCGAGGGTGTGAAGTTTAAATGGAGTGTAATGGTGTGTACTAGACCCCTGTAACAGCCCATTAGGCACACAAAGTAAGTTAATCTAATCTAACGTCTCTCGTTTTCCTGCCGTACCGACACACGTGCGTCGTTACTACAAACGCACGTCACGAGACGTGCGCATGCCTCGACTCGGGAGCTGACGAGGTTTACATTATTCTCCATTAAAGAGGTTTTTGGGGGTTTTTTTTCAAAACGTGTTGGCGTTTCAACCCACCTGGGAGCGTGTAATATCGACGTATATATCTGCGAATAGGCATAATTACAGTAATGAAAGCTTATTCATTACAGTAGCTCACGTAGGCTAGGCAGTGGATGCATTAGGGAATGGGAGGCTTCATAAAACACAAACACACACCACTGCTCTGTAATTACACATCGTGTTATGACTCTTGGACACGGTGGATGTTGTGGGATTCCAGCCGCTGGATAGACCTCTGCAAGCCATGAATCTGCTACAAATACCAGCTTTTTTTGTTTTTCCTCCATGAATGACTTCTATGGTCCCCTTGATAAAAATCTAAAACTTTCAGTGCTAATTCTGTTGTCCTGCTTGGTTGGTATTCAAATCGATCCCACAATAGTCCCATAGTCGTCTGTGGCTACAAGCCCAAGATCCAAAAATCAGCCCTGCTCTTTGTATTAGCTCCCCTTTCTCCTCTGTACATCAGGGTGACTTTAGCCAATCGTGGACAAAGAGAGCTGTTAGCATTCTACTTCATGAGTTGTCAGAGGAAACACATTCACATTAATCCTACTAAACCGGTAGCTATTGAACATTTGGAGAGACCGAGCAAGTGGGATGGAATTGTCAGAGAAAATAAGCTAAATAGGGGAACCTTGTAAATATCTAACTGGGTCTGATGTACAAAGACTGCTATCTTCATTAGCTTCAGGGCCGGTGTAGCTGGTGCCCCAAGGGGAACTCAGTCGCCGACACCACGACTTACATCGGAAGTGGGAACTTGAAATTCAGAATGATCTTTTTCGACCTCTGTGAATTCAAGCTACGAAGTGGGGGACGACGACATGCCTCCATGTTAGCAAGAAGCATTTACCTCTTCGATTAAGTGTTTAGTCAGTGTAATGTATTTAACAAGCGGATCTCAATCGGTATGCTGACCGAGCTAAAGCAAATAGGTTTTACAAATAGCTGCTACTTTGCTACTGTTGTTAATGATGTGAGCGGCCACGTTGACATCACTCGCTGAAAACAGGGTTGAGCAGACCATCCCGAATTCCCAAGCAAACGGGCAACTTTCTTGCCGACGAGTTATGTCCTCTAGTCAAACGCAACGTAATTGCAGACGCTGAATTGCGGAAAAAATACGCTAGTCAAGGAAAATGAAACAAATGCATGGTGAAGACGGAAGGTCTTTAGTCTTTGAAGACACTCACTACGTTTACATGCACACAATATTCCAGCTTTCGCCCTTATCCGGACAAAGACAGTATTCCGACGAACCTGTTCACATGGCTAATTGAAATGAATATTCCGCTAACATTCCCATTTACATGCATCACCATTCCAGCCTTGCAAACTGTTGACTAGTTGGTTTGTGTACAATGAACAGAGCTGATCGTAAACAGACAAGAGGCTGTGTGTTGCAAACCTACGGAAAAACCCCAACCGAGACGCATATTCCGAATCCTTATTGATATCGGCAATATTCGGGCAATGCTATATTCGGAATAAGGCCAAATTTGGAAAATCCGAACGGAATGTGCTGTCTGCAGGACCTGTATCAAAATACTAGCATATTTGGAATAATAGTGGAATCTTATCGTGCATACTGATTCAGTGATTCAGCTCTTCGGGTAGCCGGGAACGACCCGCATGACCGAATGGAGAAAAGTCTTGATCATGGTTTTCCTTGTGTCTCGAGGGACAGAGGGTCCAGATTAGCCATGCCAGAGGCTTGAAGGGAGTGTAATGTAGCGCACGGTGTAGTAAGAGCTATCAAAATAGTAGGAGGTTGGTCCATTTTTGGCAGCTACAGAAAGCGGGAGCCCAGCAAGGAAAATATTTGATTATTTTGTCGTAACGTTGCATGATGAATAATTCATGATTTCCCTAATTTTGTAGAAGTCTGGGAAACGTTCATTATAACCATTTGAATACGTCTAATTTCATTAGGTGATTTATACCGTATGCCACTAATGGTAGGTCCAGTTACAACACTTTTAAGTTTTGTTTGAAGATCATTTTTAACAGTGTGGCGGCCAACAGCCTTCTGGGCAAAACGATCAGAGTGCCTTTTGATTATAAACATAAAAGTGAACCCCAAAGCAAAGAGAGAGGCAGAATTGGACAGGTCCAACGATTAGATTAACTCCTCTTCTTCTTTTTTTTTTTTTGGTATTTAAAAAAATTAAATAAAAAATTTGTCGGTTCGCAGAGGCTACTGGTGTGGCATTATAATGCACCTTCTCATTAGTTAGCTAGCAGCAGACGATGGTAGAGATGATGACCAGCTTTGGAATGGGGTGTTCAACAGGCACATAGAAAATACAAATACAAAACATATGTAATGTATTTGCTACTTGTTGTCATGTGGCCAATTTAAATTCCTCTACTTGTTGAAGTAAAAGTCCATTGAATGGCCATCAAACAAGAAACTAGCTTTTGTAGTATTTGGTCATGGCCAAAGTATCAGCATTTGCATATAGTGCTGTAATTGTTCACAGTTTTGAACAGTACGGTAGGTCTAAATGCCATTATTTGTGTCTGTATGAATGACGCTACGTGAGCGCAGTAGAAGACTACTTGTTACTGACCGTCTACGTACATGCAGACTTTATTGGGAGGCTGTTCTAATCTTATCCTTCGGGCGAGACGGGAGTCCAGGGTCTCGTTGACGTTGCCGTCTGTCCAAGCTAGACGTGCTGGAACGAGAGCATCATTGATTAGTCTTAATTCTGACCATCTGTTTTCACACTTATAGTACATATTCCCCTGTTCTGGCACCGCTGTTGTTTTACTTGCTCGCACCTATGCCGTTTTCTGCACTCTGTGTGAATACTAAAGAACACATGCCTGTTTTACCATAAGAGCTAACAGAGACCCAAACAGCAGGTAGATCGGTCAAAACGCTATTATTCACGCCAGGCAGCTATTCAGTCTCACTTGTGTGAGACATGACATCGACTCGCAGCTGTTAGCAACGAACAGCGGCGTATTTGATTAAATAATTCTATTACCGTCATGAATTATTCTACTGCCATAACTGTTATTACCAAGCTCTTTGTGTCGGCTGTGTTTACACCCACCGCTAATGTGTACTGCTTAGGAGATTTGAGTAATGCTACAGACATAAGGCCTTGAGAAATAATGGGAACAGTTTGAGCAGTCAAGCAAGCGAGAGAGAGAGCGAGACAGAGAGGGGGTGGTGGGTGGTAGAGAAAGAGATTAGTGTGGTGTTTTGACCGTAGAGGGATAATGGTTTCCAGAGCTCCCAAAGGAATAATTGTCCGCAAATATGTCCACAAGACTTGGGACCCGAGGGAGCGTCCACATTATTATTTGCACCGAGTAAAACTTCAAGGATTTCTAGCTTTCCTGTGTGTTTGTTTGTGGCTGTGTTTAAAGCCCTACAGTGCGCACGCGTGTGTGTGTGTGTGTGTGTGTGTGTGGGTGGGTTAGTGGGTCTACAGTATATAACAGACAACATTCTGTACACACGTTACACATTCAGACCTTGGTTTAGTACCTTCTGGTTTCATTAGTTTGCGCCAGAGGTTTGCTGGATCAAGTGCTATTTTATAAGCTGCCGAATAACCAACCCCAGCACATCAGACTCTGTACCGGTGAACCTTTTTTTACTTAAGCCATAGATTCTGAATACAGCCCTCTGTGTTTATTTTTCTGTGCAAAACATCTGTTTATAAAGAGCATGCTTGCTAACTCGCTAATTGTTTGCTGAATCGACAGTGAATAGTGAGGACTGGAGATTAAGCACTTTCAAACGGCAGATGGGTTTTTTCAGCCGTCTGCAATTTTAAAGGAAGCCGTTTATATTTTTACCATTGTGCCTGAAAAGAGATGGTGATCTCATTCAAAAGAATTCTTTTGAGTAGGAATAATTTAGTTGGAGTGTGTTGAAGAATAGGGAAAACTACATGTCTCGCGTGAGCTGGAATTGGCTGGATTTTTACTGATACACTGACCATCATGCGTGTTCCTTATCAAACTCTTGGAATTGTATAGAACGTTCAAACCCGTTCCGGCATGAGAGTGCCCCGTGCACAAATCGAGCCTCTTGAAGACAAGGTCGGAGTGGAAAAAACCCGAGCGTTCTGCACGGATCCCCATTGAAAGGCACCTTTTGGGACGAACTGGAACACCGACTGCACCCCAGACCTCCTCACCCAACGTTATTACCTGACCTAATGTTCTTCCTGCTGAATGACGACATTCTCTAGAGAGTGGAAGTTATTCTTACCGCAAACGGTGGATGGAATTTGGAACGGGATGTTCAAAAGCACAAACGGTTGGGATGGTCAAGTGTCCACGATCTTTTGGAGTTATACTGTATCACGTTGTAGCATATATGTTCATTATTCAATGACTTCCTAACACATACATACAGTAAACTAATTGCCACAGAGCAAATAAAATGTTTCAGAATAGCGAGGGATTTAAAGGAAACCTAAGTCTTTGAGGAACCTATTAACCGATCACTCTCGGTTAGAGATTCTAAATGAGCGTTTTATTTATTAAAGGCGTGTGCACGTTGAGGGCCTGATTAGAGTGTTAAAGGTGTTGGCCTCTTCCAATTATGCACCCATGCCCATCCTCAGCAATTCTGGAATACGCTCGAATTGGCTGCAAGACGGGTCTAACACACTCGTTCCTAGCAGCGGTGATGAAAACAACAGCGCACGACCTACCCTAAAGCGCCTTATGTGAAATTTGTCGAGGAAAAGCAGAATCATGGCAATCGTTCCCCTCAACACCTACACCAAAGAACGTGCCGCGTGGGATTTTTGATGCTGGCCAGCTCTGTTTCCCTCATACTCTGGTTCTTCTCTTTGTGTATTATATCTGAAAGCTTACATTGCCCTAGGAATACACCATTGGACAAGGCGCATGAACAAAGAGGCTTAAGTATGCTCACGGCGATTGCCAAACAACACGTCTGGACAGTAAGGATCCATCCAGGGGTGGTAGGCTGTACAGGATTTGTAGCCATGTCAACAAGCAGGTTTTAAAAAGAGTTGGGAATACAAGGCCAGGCCTTTCAATAAGCCATCAAAGACCCCTGTGTAGCTGCAGAGAAGGGCACACAGTGGGTCTGGGTTGTGAAAGGCAGTGAGCCGGGGATGGCACGGACCTTCTGGACATGCAGTGGGTTCATCAGAGAAACCCTGAGAAAGGAACGTGCCCAGCTGCTAACAGGATTGTAAGAGCTAGTCCTATAGAACAAACAAACTAGATTCTTCCAATAAATTGCTAACATTACTTAATTAACTGTTACCACCAATCTAGGCTATCACACACCTTCGCCACCACACGTCTTCACATCCTTTCAAACTAAGCTATTCTGGAACATGAAGGAGATGCTACCTGTTCTCATCCATATACATGAGCTCACAGACACCTACGATGGGTCCGCGTCACTCTGATTAAACCGCACGTTGCGGCGGTGCATCTGTTCTCCTTCTTTGTTTTGTCGTACTTAATCCACGGTGCTCATTTTAAGATTGCATTCATTATATTCCTTCATGCCTACGGTTTTGTTTTTTTTAAAAAAGCAATGCCTCTTTAGTTTGATTGCCTCAAAATCATTCAAAGAGAAGTGAAATACGCGCTGAAATGAGTGTCTGTTTTGAAAATGATCCCTCATAAGTGTTACAGATGGAGTAAACATCCATTAGTTTAGAACACGACTATCAATCGATGAATATAATTCGCAGGTAAACACACAAGGACCAAGGCTTAATCAGTGCAATTAAAACGAAACACACGCACACATCGGTTTGTCTTAAGTCGATAGAAATCATTATTCTATAATGTAATTTCGAATCCTAGAAGATGATTCTCTGCCAAATTATCTGACAGCGTATGGTTTCAAATGACACTAATGTGCCTGTTCAAACATCCAGGATATTTTAACACTTCTTTCCTCTATGGCTTACACAAGCCTGACTCCAGCACCGCAACCCGAGATCGCACTTAAATGGCACTCACGTCTAATATTTGATGAAAGTGCAGCGGCCTGGTCTTTACAGAAAAGCCCACATCCTCAGATAATGAAGTGTTGGATATCGAGAGCTAACCTTCATTCACCATGTCGGTCTGAATCCCAACGGCGCGTTCATATTACAAGGGTTGATATTTAACTGGGAACCGGATTAATCTTCACATGCCTGGGCTTAAACACATCAGTCTTCTTAATCATCATATATTTCTCTGATGGCACAGCAGGAAATGTATCAGGAAACGAAACCCTTGGCAAAGAAAGGACAGCTCAGAAGACTAAAGTATGCATCGACACCTACGACCTACGTTGTCAATCACAGCCTGAAGAGACAGGCTATGGTGTCATGTCTGGGGAGACAGCTTGAGTCACAAATACGGTAACGATATGGCTCGGTTCGGTACAGCTTAGCATTTCTTAAAGGTTAAGGTGAGAGGTTATGGCACGGACCCTCGAACGCGGAACGGAGATTCGCCATTTTCCTGTCTCGTTCGAGTTTAATTGCGGCGCCTTTCGAAAAACCTAATTCTAGGCTTAGTTCCATTCTTATAAAAAGAAGGCTGAGCTTGCAATTACGTGATGGATTAAATTGAAGTTGACAATGATGACGCCCATGTGTTGCCTTTACCTTTTCCCATTTTGCTTTTTCTCTCTCTGGTCCCTAATCATTGACTACAATATGCCTCTATTTTCCTAATAAGACGATTCCCTGCACAACTGCTCCAGCTGTGGCGTGTCTAAGTGCGCACTCTCGAGTGTGCATGGATCTATTGACGGTCTTCGATTGTCTGGCAAACAAAAGACCGACAATAATGATAATGATGGTAATAACGTGCTCGGTTTAAGAGCCTGATTTAACTCGCTCGTTATTTGTTGAGGCTTCGTACTGAAATCGTTGATCAAATTATTCTCAAAAAGGCCAGAGAGATATTATCTAGAGTAACTAATAAATGGCCGTCCATTCACTGCGAGCAAACGTATATTTCAAATCCTGATTACGCCTTGCACTCACCCTTTAATTCGCCATCTATAAATGTTGCTATCGATTAATCTAACGTGCCTTTATTAAAACCTCTTTATTTAATGCTTTAGTCTTTTTCAAATGTTCACGACACACCCTGATTTAAAAAAAGATGCCCGGCATATCCACTTAAGCGTCCTTTGTCTTGTGGTGGTACATTTTCTAGCTGCTGACACTTTGCTTAAAATAAAGTATAAATATCTACAGCGGTTCTTTTTATAAAGCAGATAAATTGGTTTAAAACCGGATTCATCATGAGCCGCTGGCCGAGCACTGACCCGTGTCTGACAGTAATGAATTCAGTGGCTCATATTTTAAGTTGAAAGCGGCTAAATATGGCCCACATAAAGTATCATTTAAAGGCAGGGACGGGGCGATGAGTGCGCTTTAAACGGAAATTGTTTGAACTGAAAGCGATCCGGTTTATTAAATTTGAGCCAGTTGAAGGGAATACTGAGATGGGTTTATTGATTTGTTGCGGTACGTGACAAATGCGTTGCGCTAAATTGCACTTAATAAAGGCTTGTAACTAAAAACCGTGTCAAAATATTATGTTTGCGGTGAATCGTTATCCTTCCAGCACTCTTTTTGATTTCTGGGTGCGAAAAAAACCCCAAAAAAACGCACGTAGATACAACATTTGGACGAACCGAGTTTCAAAAAGTCGAGAATGTATAAACTGTGTAGAAATGACAAAATGTATATCTAGCCATGATATAGAGTCAATAATAATAATAAATATTTGGATTTGACATTTATTGGTATTTCAGCAGAGTTGAATATAAATAATGAATATCAAAGTTCTCAAAGCCGGGATTTTAGTTTTGAGATCTCAGAAAACAATTGACTGAAGAATTAAAAAAAAAATCAGTAGGCCAGATCAGAAACGTCCTTAACCCGAAGCATACGTTGAAAGAAACCCAAGAGTTGTTTTTTTTTTTTTTTTTTTTTTTAAAAGGCAAAAAAGTGGAATGTTCTGTATAAGCCAAGTCAATCAAAAAAATATATATAAATACCTTAAAATTTAAGCTGAAGACCTGTACTCAGAACTCGTATTTGTTATTTCGTTTCAACTCCGACATATAGCAGAAATAACAACTGTCAATGTCCAAATATTTATGACTGCCTACAGATTACACACAAGTAGCCTTCTGACATAGCCAAGGTGGAGTTACATACCAGAGCCGAATTGTATTCAATTTCCACCATAGATACGAGCAACGTTTACATATTAAAATTCTTCAATATTTTCGGCAGGCTTTAATAAATCCCCCATTCTTTCCACTTTTAGACCACGACGTTATAGATATAGCAGGCTTTAAAATTAATAAAGAAAGCTCATGGTGATATGACACGGCACACGCTGGCTAAATCCGTCAGTGCTGGTTGTAGTAACCTAATTCGCACGCTCACGTTTTGACTGAGAACATTAATGGAATATTAAACCCAGAACTGGCACTATTAACGTCTTAAGAACGAATTAATTCGAATTAAAGCCGCAACTTAAAGTGTTCATTTTCCCTCCTCTCGTTGATATCATTACATGGACTTAGAAGACTTCACTCAACAGCGGTGCATCAGAAAACTCAATAAAAGGAGATTACTGTAATCCACTCCAAATGGAAACACGGTGCTTATAATCCCATAAAGTTATTCCCTCGAACTCCATGTCACAGACAGGGTGCTGTCATGTAGCTAGCTTATTAAAAACAGGGGAAACCTCCGTTTAAAATAGAGAGGAATGGTGTTAGAGAGAGGGACAATTTATAACCCGAGTGAGGACGTTCTGGCTTGGATCAGAGTCAAACGTAATGAACAGAAAAGTCGATGGCGCGTGCACAAGACTTGCGAATATCAATATCCTGCGTCATTTAAATACCATGAGGTTCAAAACCTATGAGATGACCCATGAGGTTCAAAACCTATGAGATGTTCTTATAAGATGTTCTTATGAGGTCACTACAAGCAGCATGGTCAGGATGCTGAACGAGCCGAGCAGCTATAATATTAAAACTAATTCTGTAATAGAGGCAGGATGAGGTTAATAGAACGCATCTACATAATTCACGCATGCGCAGAAGTAATCCCGTGTAGAGGATGTAGCTTTACTTCCTGCTTAATCCTGCAAATTGCAACAAAATCAATCTGACTTATGATTGCTGAGACGTTATACACTAATGAGACCATATTAATGGATACAGGATTCCATTTCTGCTATTAGATAGCTATAATATTATCAGACAGTTTAGTATATTAGACTGCTATAAATCCTACATACTGGACCTTTAAACGTTTATATATACTGTGACTCCAGAAGCGACTCCAGAAGCTAAATGAAGCGAATTGCCAGAGCTAAAGAAAAGAAGGTGCTGACTAATGCGCGTTCAGCGCGGCCCACTTGCTATTTATCGCCAACAGTCGATAAAAATCGTCCGGTAAACATTACAAGCAATTTGTATGGAGGAATTTGTTCAGTTCCAGTCGTTCTAGTTGCCTTGCCAAGCCGTAATCTACATATTGAAAAACCAATTCCGAAGTATTGATTCGGAACAGCAGCCGGTGAAACCTCCGATGTGAAACAGGCAGATAAATATTTCTTATGACTGAAGGTTAATTTTTATTTTTAATTTTTTTTTTTTGCAGCTGCGAGACTTTATCTTATTAAAGTGCTTTCTGTGTTAAACGAAATGTCATTTAATTCATTCAGCCTAAAAACCTCACCGTACCACGTATCGGTAAAATACTCCATGGACATTTTTGTAACGGAAGTGTGATGAAAAGACACGGCAAACCATAAGCAGAACAAAAACATAGGTTTTAGCGATTTGAATTATTAAATACTACAAACACAAAACTGTATTCACTAGATCTCTATTGATAAGCCCTGGGGCACAATCTTGGGCATGTATGTAATCTATTTTCCACAAAACGAGCCAATGAAAGGCAGAAAAGGAAAGCGCGCCGCACACATTTCACCATAAGTGCACATTTCCGTAGCTCCTCTGTCCTCAGTTCAGTAGAGCATACCTAATCATCACATGCAGTTTGCCAAGGCGTCCGTGGATTAGCGCCGCATTCCCCAGACAGCGATGTGCTGTTAGTCTGCCGGATTTAAATTAACATTTATAGGCTGAGGGAGATGGTTAATTTCCACCGAGAGATCTACCCATAGATTTAAAGCAAGATTTTACCCAGCACCAGTGACAGAAGTTCATGACAGCTCTCTGTACAAGCATTATACGTCTGAGCTCTACCCACCCGAGCTCTCTAAATTAAATGTGCTCAGCGTAAGCACTCACTCCAGTTCGCTCAATTTCAGGAGCAGACAGTAAAACGACGGTCACAAGGTCACCAGGAACATACTCGGAGTTAGATGGCGTAGAACCAAACGGCTTCATTTCACAAATCGAACAGGACGGGTCATAATAATCACTCACAAAATAAACAAGCACGAGAACGGCTCCAACTGGCCGTCACCATCAAAACTTGTGGGCCTTTGTAACAGTTTTGCCAACCGGCATCAAGTAGTATTGAACTCAGTATTGACACTTTCCGTTTCATTTTAACAAGAAAAGATACAACGGCGCACTTAACCTTAGGGTAATAATACAGCGGTGTGCTTTCTTCTCACATACGATATCAGCAACGTCCGTTATAATGAACACAGAAAGGTCAATCCAAAAGCTGCGGACCAACATATACTCTCATATGAGTAACCCCGCAACACCAGCAATCAATAAATAATTCCCAAAAGATCAAAATGTTATTACCACATAAATATTGTATTTTGACATTGCAGCCATTTTGTTTCCACGGCTTACAACAAAAACAACCCAAATTAATAAAAAGCCCTCATTAGATTACTCTCATGGCCACCAATCAGTAAACTCATTGCATTTAATGTAAAATAAGCTTAAATAAATACATTGTAATAAGCTGAAATAAGCTTAGAGTAAGTAGGGTTATTATTCAATATATATAATACAGGTATATATTTATATTTCTATGCAATTTATATAAATTAATTCAATCCTGCATGTCTTCCTGTAATATATCTGTAATTTCACTCGATTTCTATTCATGCTAGTGTTCATTTTAGTCATTATTGTTTTCTTTTCCATTGTTCGTTTTTATTATTTGTCTATATAATTTCATGTTATATAGAGTCATGCCACTAAAGCATACACACACACAGAGAGAGAGAGAGAGAGAGAGAGAGAGAGAGAGAGTGTCATACCAATAAAGCATGGAGAGAGAGAGAGAGAGCGAGAGAGAGAGAGAGAGAGAGCGAGAGAGAG
>JAQQZR010000035.1:3675531-3685917 GCA_030068235.1 Notoglanidium macrostoma | reverse complement strand
AGAGAGAGAGAGAGAGAGAGAGAGAGAGAGAGAGAGAGAGAGAGAGAGAGACGTTCCACAACATTAAATATAACACTAAGCCATTAAAAAGTGTGGCATGTTGTTCATTAATAAGTTAAAATTTTTCATTGTTTGCTAATCGCTGTGGTATAAGCAGAATAAAACCTCCCTTGCTTGTCTAATCCACTATAGATGTGCTGAAATAAGAAATACCATTACCAAGAAGCCTCATAAACATTGTTATCTAACTGCTAAGTGTGTTATTAACTAGCCATTATTAACTATTTTAAAGCTCTGGGTTTATATGGCTGTGTAGATTTCTCACAATGCCCATAATTTAACAGAGTAAGAAGACTAAACGTGCAATCTTAAATAAAAACGATGCTAATTTGTAACCTTACAGGAACCATCCAACAGAAACACCAGAAAGTGCATGACCACAACTCTGACTAGCTGTCCATCAAAATGCAGTCCATATGCTAGCTCCATATGGCATAGCAATACATTTCAACGTTTATTTATTGATTTTAAACCAGTCATGGAGTTATGCGAGCACTCAAAGGTGTCTCAAACACAGGCACCTGCACATGCTAGGTCTCAATGTCCTCAGCTATGGAATATCATCTTCACAGGAGAACTGAGTTTTAGCATGTGGCTGCTACGTTCCATCATGGCTGAAACATTACTGCCGGTCTGAGGGATAATGCTGCCAACACACACACACGCACACGCACACACAACAAGGTCAGGTTAGTCCAACTGCCAGTCCATTAGCATGGTAAACACTGCTGTTCACAAGCAATATTGTCTTGTATTTCTGGCTATTGATTTCTGTGTCAGAAGTGTAATATTATTATTTTTATTTCTTTTTTACTGAACAATTTTGTTCCTCAAAAAGCAAGATATAATTTCGACACACTTTAGCAATCATACTGAAGTGCTTCTTCGGTAATACTGTACAAACACAGTTTGCGCTAAAGGAGCTAGCGTTGCATAAACAAAAACCAACACACCTCTTTTCAAGGGCTTTTTTTTTGACGTTTTCTTTTGTTTTTTTTAATCCTAGCTATAATGAACTTCGCTGTTTTGCTAGGACACCTAGAAAACTCCCACGTTCAGCACTGAACCTTAACCCAGTGTCACTTTATCAAATTAGCAAAACTAATATCCAGCTAGCTGACAGTTACAAATGTGTAGCGCAATTAGCTAGTGTGTCCTGTCAGTGAGGTCTCGGGGAGCGCTTGGAGTATTTATATTTCTTGAAGTCTTTGTCATTAGGAGGAGAAAATATTGCCATTTTATCATGATATAGCCTAGGTTTTAGGGTGACCATCAAATTAGCAAAACTCGCTGACAGCTACTGTGCCTGTAATGATTATTTTTAGCTTGGTTTTACACACAGGGACTAAATTAAATAGTCATTCTGCCAAGGTACGGGTTAGAAAAAAACAACTCTGCCTTTAGCAAAATGCTAAAACCAGCTCAAATGTTAAAGCTTAACCAGGAGAATGGTCATGATAACGTAAGCGGTGTTAGAGATACTGTTGAAAAAAGGTCAATTTCCTTTCAGCTCCATTGCCATGTTTTACATTCATTTAAAGCTCCTCAAAAAGGAAAAAAAAATGTCATTATCATCATTTAATGGAGTATAGTGAGCAGTGAGATGTATGAACGACACCCAGGAACAAAGCTAAAGCGACTTCAAGTTCTCAAAGGCACGAAACCTTAAAAGTGGATTCCTTTCGGAATTCTGGAAGAGCCTTGCCACTGGAGATTAAAAAAAAAAAAAAAAAGGTTATTGAGTTTTCACTCTATATTTTTTTTTAATAAGCGCGGGAAAATGTGCCTCATACGCTCGCAAACATTTTTCAACAATTTATTGCATGTCTAACATTGCATTGTGTCCTCACATGTAGGTCTGTCTTCCTAAAGTCCAACATGTTTTTGTTTTTTTTTTCCCTCATGAAATTAAGCACACGAGCACACATGAACGCTTAGCGCTCATCCGATGTGGCAGAATCTCACATTTAATCAGACTGAAGCAAAACAGAAAGAGATGATGAGAGAAGCAGGTTTGTGTGTGAAACAGAAAGCCCAAGACAGAAATGCAACACACACGCGCACACACACACACACAATAACATGCATTATTAATGCAGTGATGAAAGCCACAGCTGGCGAGTGGAGAGGTGTAATACTGGTGCTGAGGAGGAAGAGTGGATTTCGATGTTTGATTTGTGTGATTCAGAACTATGACATGTCCTCTCGTGTGATTGCGCGCCGTCTGCTTGCTTCGCACCAGATGTGTGTGTGACCTTCCTCTAAAATGTTAATGCAGCAGTGGAGAACTCACCCTGGGGCAAGGACCTCACACACACACACACACACACACACACATGAAGGTATGCGTGTGTGTGTGTGACATACAGAGTGGACCTTAGAAATATAAAGTTAGCGCATATAGCATGTGTTTTATGTATGCATCAGGGCATTTCTGTGGTTTCACGGCAGCCAAAAATTTTATGGAGGAATTTGGCTCGAATACATTTCAGTCACATCCACCTGACTCTAAAGCCTATAAAGCTACAAATCTCTTCATCTCTTAAAGCTGCAGCTCTTCATAGATGTGTGAAAGCAGAAATGCGCTCCACCTGTGAACTCTCGCCTTAAATACGTCTTCAAGAGGTCAGAGGGCAAAGAATTTAACCACCCAATTTACTTTCTAACAGAGTAAATGCTTCAGCGCGAGCGCACACACGCACGCACACACACAAACCACAGTCGAGGCTTGAAGGAGCAAGTGCTGAATTGCAAAGCTCTAAATATGCATAGATGTCTGGGGCAATTTCTCCCTGACCAAATCCCCGCAGCACTCTCTCACTCGGTCACTCCGCAGAAAAAGGAAGAAAAAAAAGACACAAGTTCTCATGTTTCTTCTCCGGCTTCTGCCAGGCCCATCTTCCACCATCAAGTCGCAAATCTGCCAAACCAAGTGTTTCGCAATAATTGAACATTTTTCTTGAACGCCATGCGCCGCGTTTCCTTCCCACTTCCTCCACGCAGACGGCCGTTTTCTTTTACCCTAACCCGTTTACGTGTCAGTCATTTTTATCGGCCTCGAAAGTGCTGATTGTAGGGTATGAAAATGACCGAGGCCTAGTAGTGTTCTCGCATGAGACTTTCAGGGTTAGTAAGGCAGAAGGAGGGAGCCTAGCTATACGCAGCATTTTTAGATAAATACTGTTCCACTGAAAGCAAGTCAATCCTATTTTTGTGTTGTTGTTTCTGTTTACTGGATGAGAGTTTAATGGACGTTCGAAAACGTCCTCAAACTGATAAATATGTTCACCAATGTTAGTTAACTGCTAAGGAACCAGAACAGGTACAGGCGAATTCGCTTCTTCTCACTTCACTTTTTTTTTTTTTTTTCATGCATGCACCATTGAAATATGTCGAACTTAATCCGAGTGATTTGGAAATATGTCCTGTCAGAGATATCAGTTACAAGATGATGTTGAAAACACTTCATTTTATAAAGCATTCATCAGTATTCATCTCTCCTGGCACATCGGTAAAAAAAATGAATAAAAAATGTATTTCTGACATTATAAATGAGTGCAAAAAACCCACAGATGTTATGCAATCAAAAATGATGTCAGAAATTATTTTTTAATTGGCTGTAGCATTAATAACAATCATTTTGAATTGATGAAGGTGCAACTAATTGCCTTCTCAATGCCCCAGTTTGACAAATTTCACCGCACCTACGTTCAACTCTAATTTGTCTAGTTGTGCCTGAAAGCCTTTGCAGCCTCGTGCAGCACAAAATGCCAAACATTTCTGACCTGTATGTGTTGAAAGGCTTTCAACAAAGACCATATCCTTCCTCAGAGCACGATGGAAATCCAACTAGTTTTTAAAGAAGGCACGTCGGCTTTGAAAATGAAACACATCGGTCATTTTGACAATGTTACCAAACCCCTGAGCCGGAGGCCGACGGAACTTTCCCTACGGTGACTCACCTGATTAAACGTTGTGAAACTAATTATGAAAGTCTACCTCATATTAAGTTTACCGGAGCAGGGCTGTGTGCCCCTCACAGGGGACGTGAGGTTGGGAACACCGCATTCTGCCACTGACTCGATGCAGTAGAAGGTGAAGTGTTCTCATTCTGTTCCAAACGCTGCAATTAACACAAACTGGGATTCAATTTGCATCAAAGAAAGAGGTTAAAAAGTGTGGGTAAAGTCCGCTTTGGCTTCTCTCACAACTTCATTTTCCCAGTCTATGAATAGTTTAGTTCTGGACAAACACTACAGTATGTCGAATTTTTGTTAGAAAGTTGTTTCACAGAAAGGTTTGATCCCTGGCTCGACTGGGGGTCTTTCTTGTGGAAAGTTCTCCCCGTGCCTCCATAGGTGATCCAGTTTCCTCCTACAGTCTAAAGACATGCAGATTGGGTCAACTAGCTACTCTAAACTGCACGTAGGTGTGACTGGTTGTTTGTCTCTGTGCTTGCCTCTGTGATAGATTGGTGGCCAGTCCAGGGTGTACCCCGCCTCTCAGGGTGTACCCCGCCTCTCAGGGTGTACCCCGCCTCTCAGGGTGTACCCCGTCTCTCAGGGTGTACCCCGTCTCTCAGGGTGTACCCCGTCTCTCAGGGTGTACCCCGCCTCTCAGGGTGTACCCCGTCTCTCAGGGTGTACCCCGCCTCTCAGGGTGTACCCCGCCTCTCAGGGTGTCCCCCGGCTCCGTAGAGGTGGACCCGCTCCCTGTGTAGATATAAAGGGCTCATTCTAAGCATACAAAAACACAACGATTCGTAGTAGCAGGTAATTATACACTAATGAAAACATACTTATGAATTCCATAAGTGAATATGGAATATATACTCCATTTCTGTTCATATTTACCCTCAAAATACCTACATACTGGACTTTTAACCAGTCAGTCCTAACTTTTTGGCCGTTTCAAATTCTTACCCATGTTGGATAACACCAAGCATGTTGGATAACAGAAAAAAAGCCACAATCCAAATGTCAATTGAAATGTCATTGCACTGAAGCAAATGACATACTACGAATGCACACTTGGCAAATTTGCACTGTACACCATTTCCCATCTGCACCAGTCTGCTGTTCAAATCCTAAACCTACTGAGCTGTAAAGTTTGAAATTGTTCCATTCATACACACAGGGACTCTGTGATATGAGAGCATGAAGGCGGTGAAATCGATAGCGTAAACAGAAACGATAGAACCGAGAGACAGACCGATGAACGGATGGATGGACGGGTGAAGGCTTATAGAGACGAACGATTTCCTGGACGGAGAGAGATAGCATGGCCATGAACCTGGGGAAAGATCAGTTTGGGTTTTGGATAAACGAATAAGTTTGGAGCAGCTGTTGGTGATGTGTGTGGGCTAGAGAGAGGATGTGAGTGTGTTTGCCAGGTTTGATTAGTGGGGGGAAAAGAAAGAAGAGAAGGAGAGAAAGCTATGACAGAGAGGCAGAGTAAGGGAGGCCAAAATAATTTTTATGTTAGCCTTGAGCTCACACTGTTTTCATGAAATAGAGAAATTTTATGAAAAATTCTCAATATGATAACCATGACAGACAACATTCAACTTTACTACGTAACTGCAGCAGTACTTAGCAGAAGATTCAGCGGATTCTCGAAACCAGACTTAAGAGGATCTATTTATCATAACAATGAAGAAATATTTCATTTGCACATGGTCTAATTGTCCTTTAAATGGAAGCAATCCGACAAACCGTCTCTACTCGTCTAACACAAAGCCGATGCAATTACTATCTCACATTCAGTAAACGTTACTCGCTGCACCGCCGTGCTGCTCTATTCAATCACGCCCCTAATGCGAACCAGTCTCCTTGCACCTAAAAGTTTGTGCGCCTTTGAGAGAGAAAAAAAAAACAATTCCAAACTACTCCTTTGTCTCCAACAACAAGAACAAAGAGACTCATGTGCGAGATCGCTGTCTGTTTAATTAAGGTGAGAGATTAAGTGCTAAAGTCAATTTACAGCTTCGTCGAGAGGTGTGACAGTCGTGTTGAAATAGCGCAGCCTTCACCAGCAGTCTCTTCCTGACTCTAAAAAGGTGCTAAAGATATTCCATGAGGTGTCTTACAGGCTCTAATCACTTTTTTCCTTCTTTGTCATCTCCAGTTTCAAAACAAGACACTCACCAATAAAACAAAGCTGTGTGTGAAGGGTGTGAAGTCTGGAAGGACGTTATGGAAGGTCTCAATTGCGAGTCAATGTCATTGTTCCAGGAGCTCGGGTGTCGGCGAATTTGCATGATTGTTCTTTTATGCCGCCGAGGCAAGGCTGAGGGGCCCGTTATGGTTATTGCATATTGATTACGATAGCCTTTGCCAGATTAAATGCTTCATCCCCAAGCAGATCGATAAAACATTAAGATTCGGTCCCATGATCGAGAGTACTTTTATCATAGACATAAAAGATATAAAGCTAATGCGTGGTCTGTAGCCTACGGTGCATTACAACATCCGTGCCGAAGTGCACACAGAGAGAGATGAGGTCACCTTGTGCTAGCTAGTGCTCAGACCATCTTGGATGGAAATTCCCCATTTACTGTAGAACGAGACACAGATGTGAACCTCGGATGCACTTCCTGGTTTGCACCCAAGCTAACTGTTATGTTCTTGTAGTTTAGTGGCATATTGGCATTTTCATGACATGCAACAATTCCAATAACCAAAATAAGGCAATACAACATTCTTATATTCCTAATAATTGTTAGCCTAATGTTAGCTTGGAAAACCATCTAGATTTTTTTTTTTAAACTGTCTGAAAGCTGAATAATTAGTGCCTCTGCATATCCAGAGGTGCTAACCACTGATTTTGCCAGTCAGCTGCCCCTTTCATCCATTCACATGCCAATTTTAATGATTTAATGGTACTTTTTAGGTAACACTTAAACAAGCCAAATCTGAAATAAAATTAAATAAAATCCTGATAAATTATTAGAAGTAGAACACGATACCTTATCTTGATAGATGGCAGTGTGTTGGTTATTTATCTGAGGATGCCGACATCATGCCGTAGTGACAACAGGAGTAAAAAGCTGAAGTTAATGAAGAAGAAGGAGGAAAATGTCAAGAAATTGTTTCATTTCATAGACTTGCATTGTAACTGCGTGTTATTTTTACAGATGTCACAGAATTTTGTACAGTTGTCACATTTTCCCTACCTTGATTTCCTTCACAGTTCCCACGGCGACAAGCACATCGTGTTTATTATTATTTTTATTTCTCTTTCAGTTCCTGGTTTAGTTTTATCCTGCCCTCATATTGTGATTGGTTCATTGGTTAACCTGATTATGCACACCAGTTTCTTGTTTCCCCTACTAATCTAGTACTTATATATGGGCCGTCGTCACAAAACGAGTCCAGTTGGTCAAAAAAAAAAGAAAAGTCCTTTTAATACAGTTTTGATAAATTTGGTGAAGCCAATCCAGAGAAATTAGCGAAAATGTTTAAGGTATCACCTTAACAGAAAATTGTTAGACTTTGGCGAAAATCAGCTGTGAACTTTTGTTTTACAATATTGTGGTAACGGACACATTATAGATTAAGGAATGTATTAATGGCAAAATCAGGAAAACGATAATGTGGGTCATTTTTTAACCCCTTGCAGTAGACTTTAATTCTTGTATTCACTCATGCCTCGTGCATTCACTTGTACATACACTTACTGCATTTTATTTTTAAAACCAGAACACTTACATATTAATGCAATTATCTAATCAGCCAATCATATTGCAGCAGTGCAATAAAGAAAATCGTGCAGATACGGGTGAGCAGCTTAGGGGAATATTCAAACAAAAAAAACAGGGGAAAATGTGATCTCAGTGATTTTGATCGTGGCCTGATTGTTGGTGCCAGACAGGCTGGTTTGAGTATTTCTAGAACTGCTGATTTCCTGGCATTTTCACACACAACAGTCTGTAGAGTTTACTCAGCATGGTGCAATAAAGGAAAAGCATCCAGTGAGCAGCACTTCTGTGGACGGAAATCAACGCCTTGTTGATGAGAGAGGTCAATGCAGAACGGTCAGACTGGGTCGAGCTGACAGAAAGGCTACAGTAAGTCAGATAACCACTCTGTACAACTGTGGTGAACAGAAAAGCATCTCAGAATGCACGGCATGTCGAACCTTGAGGCAGATGGGCTTCAACAGCAGAAGACCATGTCGGGTTCCTCTTCGGTCAGCCAAGAACAGATTGGCTGCCAAGAACAGCCAAGAACAATACAGCTGAGGCTGTAGTGATCACTGGCTCACCAACACTGTACAATTGAAGACTGGTAAAACGTGGTGTGATCTGATGAAGCTGGATTTCTGCTGAGGCACACAGATGGGAGGATCAGAATGTGGCACCAACAGTATGAATCCATGGACCCAACCTGCCTTGTGTCAACATTCCTGGCTGGTGGAGGTGGTGTGATGGTGTGGGGAATGTTTTCTTGGCACACTTTGGGCTGTTAATACCAAGCAGTCATGCCTTTAATGCCATCGTTGCTGACCATGTGCATCCCTTCATGACTACAATTTACCATCTTCTAGTGACTACTTACAGCATGATAATGCACCGTGTCACAAAGTAAAAACTGGTTTCATGAACGTGACGATGAGTTCAGTGTTCTTCATCGGCCTTCCCAGTGACCGGATCTGAATCCAGTAGAACACCTTTGGGATGTGGTAGAACGGGAGATTCACAGCATGAAAGTGCTCCAGTGCGATGCAATCATTTCAACATGGACCAGAATCTCAACTCTTGAGGAACATCTTGAGGAATCTAAGCCACTAAGAACTGTGGCAGTTTCATAGAGCAAAGGGAGGCCCTACCCAGTGTTCGTGTAGTGTTTTCAATAAAGTGCACAGAAAGTGTATGCTATTAAATCCTTGCATTTAGCATTAAGGCCATATCATTTACCTATAGATTTTCATTTCATTTCCATAAATGTTGAAATGTACAGTAAATGGTTGGTACAGTCAAACCTGCCAATGTAGATCATAACATTCAATTATAAACTGCTTGAAGTAATTTAAAAATGATTTAATTAATTCAAGTAAATTACAACTTTATATGTGGAAAAAATTAACATGTGAAAAAGTATGTGAGATATAACCTGAGGGGGAAAAATTATGTAAAAGCATAAATGCATCAGGTGTTAATATTCAGACATGAAAAAGGAATGGTGTCAAAATTCCATGTGAATATAAATTAAACCTGTGTAAAAGCATGAAAAATAAATCACCTATGAAAAGTGAATTGTGGGGAAGAAATTTCATGGAAATAGATTAAAAGCGTGTATGGATTGTGGGAAAATAAAGCACGTAAAAACTCAAGTTGAAAAAAAATTATGTAACATTCACATGTGAGGAGAGAACCATGTGGGGCAACAAAATCACAGGTGAAAACAGATTAATCATATATAGACCTATATATATGATATATGATATATAGACATATATCACCTCAAAATATGTCATGTAAAAATCAAGTGGGGGGAAAAAAGAATAATGTAGATCAAGTAAAAATAAAATAATTATTTGGGAGGGAAATAAACACGCACACATGAAAAATCCAAAGTCTGGAAATGAATCAAATCGAAGTTTCTTAAAACCACACGTGTGAAAGCCAGGACTTTTCTGTAAGGGAAACTATGCTCTAACTGAATTTAAAATTAATGAGAATTTAATTCCATGCTTACATCATGGGTTCCTGAACTCCAGACCTGTATGATTCTGGTCCAAAACCAGAACTGAGCTTGCACACAGGCTTTGGCTCCAGCAGCACACTAAGCACACTAAATAAAAATCACAGTTGACTTTTCTGACCACTCCAAGAGACGCCTTCATGTCAGTAAACATCTCAGCATGGTGCTTTATGATTACATGTCCCCCATTCACTTATATGCACTCATCTCCTCTGGAGTGCACACTAGGAGCATGCTAATCGATGTGTCAGGCTTGTTTTGGACACACACCAACAATACTCACATCACTAGGAACCAGAAAAACCCAAACGCTGCCAATTTGTCATTTTATGATGACTATTTTAGCTGAATGCTATAAGCATCATAACATATTTGTACTAGATTCAGGTTTACATCTCTGCATGCTAAACATGAAAGAATGGATCGGTGAATGGATGGACAGATGGATGGATGCATGGCTTGATGGGTGGATCGATGGGTGGGGATGGATCGATGGATGGGTGGGTGGGTGCATGGATGGATGGGTGGGGATGGATGAATGGATGAATGGGTGGATGGATGGATGGGTGGGTGATAATGGGGGAGGGGCAGAGAGAGAGCTTAAGCTGTGTTGTGAAGGGGG
>JAQQZR010000035.1:3662164-3673635 GCA_030068235.1 Notoglanidium macrostoma | reverse complement strand
ATGGGTGGATGGATATGGATGGATGGATGGATGGGTGGGGATAGATGGATGGATGAATGGGTGGGGATAGATGGATGGATGGGTGGGTGGGTGGATATGGATGGATGGATGGGTGGGGATAGATGGATGGATGGGTGGGTGGGTGGAGATGGATGGATGGATGGGTGGGGATAGATGGATGGATGGGTGGGTGGGTGTATGGGTGGAGATGGATGGGTGGAGATGGATGGGTGGATGGATATGGATGGATGGATGGATGGATGGAAGGGTGGGGATTGATGGATGAGTGAGCGGATGGATGGAATGATATCCTTAAAAAGACAGAAAATACTTCTGTGTTCAGGAAAACAATTGCATCTTTGTTAGTTGCAGTTGTGCATTTGTGGTTAGCTTGGGGCTAATTTAAACCATGCACATGTAGGAGGATTTCAGTAGGGACGAGTACATTGGCTCAGTCGGAGGGCTCGACCTCCAAGACGCGTCTTTTGTTATTTGATTTTTATGGATCCGTATAACTTAAATGCTCTGTTAGCAGACCACAAGAACGCATCCTTTACCTACATTAGCCCTTTGACCCTTTTGTGGAAAATACACTGGCGTTTGTTATTCTGCATGCGTGTATTGTTGCATGACAACACCCCTATAGATAGTTCTATAGACTCTGGGAAAAAAATCTGAATCTCCATTAGGGAAAACCTCAGAGCTGGGATGCATTAAATGTGATCAAATTCCAAACACGGTCGACCACGCTCTCTCACACGCACGCGGCCGCCGTCGAAGAAGAATCCCTCAGGTCTACTGCATCACATTTTTCCCTTCTATTATTTAATCAGAACAAGCGAAAAAAGACCGCTGGCTTTGTTCTCTCCTTCTAGAAAGATTATCCTTTCTTTGGAACCCATACAAAAGGAAAAAAAATAGGCAGTCATCCATCTCTTCCTACGCAGTGACACAGTGACCTCAATGTACAGACTATTCACTAGAAGCACTTCAGAAACACACAGAGGTGCCACATATAGAGACACTCTCCATTCATCGCATCTAAGAACTAACAGCATAGCGGTTTTCTAAGGCAGAACTTGTATCATAATTATGTTAATTGGAGTTGAGATCCATGAAGGTGCAGGTTGAAACATCTTCAAGTCCTTACAGATCTGTAATATCGATACTGCTTCAAAGATAATTCAGAAAACAGCGATTCAGAATATTGTCATGCGTCTTTTCATCATTTCAGGCTTCCGTTTACGTTTTTTTGTCTTGGCAATTAGCCCCGCCCCAACTGGAACAGAATCCATCCAGCTCTACTCTTATTCCTTTAAAGGCAGCTTAAAGCAGATGTAGATTGAGCAGGAGTTCTCCCCCCCTTTATCTTAATACCCAGAATCCACTGAGAAATTCAAAACTCCTCAGCGTCCCTTCCTTGACCCCCTTCTCTGCAACCTTCCTCCATTTCAGCTTCTCCCACAAATAAACTGATGTGACTTTTCTGTAGCAGGAAGTGAGCTGTGCGGATTCGGTTTCAACACAACACCAGCGGGCGCGATGCCAACCATTCATTGCCTTTAGGCCTCACAGGGCATGATTAGTCCACTGTCAACACCGTGCTCAATGGAGACCCGCTGAAAAGCCTAAATAAACACCAGAGTGTGAAGTCAAAGTCCGTCACGTCACATTCGACAGTCATTTCGGTTAAAGGTAAAGCTCGTCAAAGGTCTGTCAGTCCTCAAACGCTGCGATGTTCTCCGATTCCTGAGATGTGGATCTTGACAAGGAGACGCCGAATATCCCTGAACTTAAAGCGGATCAGCTTGTTAGCTCACCTGAGCCGTCAGATTACACACCTTTGATTGGATTTCACTCGCAGTCGCTGTCGTAGCGCAGTGCTTTCTTTTTATTTTCAGAGCAATTGGCAAATTGATACGCAAAGACATCGATATTTTGATATCGGGTTACTTATATACATGTACGAAACCGAGTCAGAACATTCCCTCGTCCATTTTTTTAAGTTTTCGGAAAATTCCCAAGGTGCAAGAACATTGAAGCAATTGTGTACATGCAAACATACCAACATGCACATAAAATTACCTTAAGAGTGTTAAGCTAGTGTTTGATTACCGGGGTATTTCCTCATGCAGCAGTCCATGAACCTCTGCGAACGAGATGCTGGGAATTTTTCCGAAAGGTGATATGATGATTCCGTCAGAGACGAGCGCTCTAGGCAATTTGCTTAATCCTCGACACACAGATAGCAATTTCCAGCATGACAGCAAACACCAATTTAAGGAAAGAGATATCTATGAGTGAAATAAGGAACAACCTTTTATCTAAAAGCATTTTTGATAATAAGATGAATTACACTTAGAGGGGCATGTGAAGGGCAGAACATTTCAGGCCAGATGTAATAAAAGTGCTGAAATGAAGACCACGTCGCTCGCTCGGTCTTTCTCTCACACACACACACACACACAAACCAATTCCATCTCTGAATTTGTAAAAAGGCTAACGGGGAAAGTAATTACTTTGTATCGAATATACACAAACTCAACTATATTTGTCTCGAAGCCTTGAAGCTTGACAGCTTTCCGAAAACATTACACATTTTCTTCTACCGCACTTTGACACTAGATACTGTCACAATGCAGATTTACAGAAATCCGGATGTAGATCTACATATTTAGATCCTTAATTGACCAAGTCAGACGAGACAGTGGCAAAGTAAAACTCCCTGAGATGACAAGCACTCTGCAATAACATGAATTCTGCACGTAAATGAACAAAAACGTCACCATATTGTACAACTTCCGATGGAGTTAGCTGACATTTGCCTTAACTTAAAGCTTGTATTTCTAATCAAGAAGTAAATTCGGCAATTCATAACTAGGTTTTGGTGTCCACTCTTGCAGATATTTCATCAAAAGGAAAAAAAAACAAAAAAAACCGCATGGTCCTATTAGACAATTCAGGGAGATAGATGACTGATGACGTTCAAGATAGTTATATCATTAAGAACGATGATGGAAACCAGTGGACTGTAGGAAGGACATAAAGTTAAACCTGACCGTCGGCAATTGGACGTCATCAGGCGATGTGTAGTTTTCGCATCATTGGAATCAGTGTCACCAGACTCGCACATCAGAGTCAACAGAAAACACTGAAATGACATCAGAAGCAGAGGAATGCTTAAAAGTGGGAAAAAACCTAGAAACAAAACAAAGTGTGATACATTTCTTTCATGTAAGACTAAGAATTTGAATGGAGAGGGTGTCATTTTTGTCCCCCCACAGTTAATAACTTGACTGATACAGTGACCCCTAAGTGCAAAATATATAAAGAACCAAAAACCGCAAAACAAAGAAACAAAGTCAAGTCAAGACAAAAAAACAAAAAAAAAACACAAAACATAAAGAAACAAAGTCAAGTCAAGACAAAAAAACAAAACAAAGAAACAAAAAAAACACCAAACGTAAAGAAACAAAGTCAAGACAAAAAAACAAAACATAAAGGAACAAAAAAAAAAAAAACACAAATCATTTGAAGAAACAAAAAACACAAAACATAAAGAAACAGAAAACAAAACATATAAAGAACCAAACAACACTTTCTCTTGATTTGATCTTGTTTTAACCATTAATTACATAATTTGCATTAATTGCGTAATTCGTGTTAATTACATAATTTGCATTAATTACCTAATTTAGACTTTATTCATTCTTGAACTTGGTGACTAGAGCAAGTAACTGTAGCCAGCTAGAATCGTTTCACAACTAATTATGTGTATTTCTTCAGGTTATTTGAATTGGCAAAACATCTGCAATAATACCTGAATCATGCAATCACAATGTTAAACCAAAAAAAAACCCATATACATTTTCTCTCATTTACCACTGACAGAGAGCTAGCTGTCTCCCGAGTCACAGAAATCATCTAAAAAGTCTAGACGTGTTCATCACTTGGAAGTGTCCTCTGGAAATACTTCCACCGTCGATGTTTGTTATTGCAGCGCATTTCTGCTAATGTGTTGCGCTGTCTGATTTGCAGCACATTGTCCTCTCAGGGCCACAGAAAGTTAGCCGAGCAAAAACATTTAATTTGGTACAAAGTTACTTTTGTCGTTACAGTGAGCAGTAATTCTTTCATTTGAATTGCCCAGATTCCTTTCCACAGGTTTTCAGCATTTACACAGTCGTGTTAATGCCATAAACCCTCACCTTGCTCATTTCTGTGGTTTCTCTGACGCTCTCTGAAGAAAGAGCTTGTGCTGTTTAATAAGGAGCTACATTTTCCATTTTGAGTTATTGATGTCCTTTTTTTTGGTTTTGTTGTGGGTTTTGTTTTGTTTTTAGGCAAAGACGACGACTTTAGTTTTTTTCCACATATAAATTACAGCAGAGTGAAATTTTATTCTTCACTTGCTAGGAAGCTGGGGTGAGAGTGCAGGGCCAGCCATGATACGTTACCCCTGGAGGAGAGAGGGTTAAAGGCCTTGCTCAAGGGCCCAACAGTGGCTTGCTAGTGCTGGAGCTTGAACCCCATCCTTCTGATCAGTAACCCAAAGCCTTTGGCACTGAGCCACTAAATGCTAAACTTGCTGTTGTGTTTTGGTTCCAATAAGGACCTACACTTTCCATTTAGAGGTAATTCTATCCTCTTTTTACTTTTGCTGCTGCGTTTCCAAATTCGCTGTAGTGCTTTTGGTTATGCTGTCCGTTTTTATTCGATTTCTTTCGTTTTGTTATTGTGTTTTTGGATTTGTTGTTGTATTTCAAACTTTACTGCTGCTGCTTTTGTTCATCGTTTTGTTGGTTTTGCTGTCGTGTTTCTGAATTTGCTGTCCTGTTTTTTGGTTTTCCTGCGTTTTCTGATTTGAGTTTGTGTTTTTTGTTTGTGCAATTTCGGTGTTTTGCTTGCGTTGCTGTTTTTTTTTGTGTCTTACCCTGCTGTATTTGGTTGTCATGTTTTTTTTTTTTAATTCTTCAGAAGTGTATCCGAATTTGCTGTTGTGTTTTTGGTTTCACAGTCCTGTTTAGATGCGTTTTTTTTTTTTTTTTTTGTCATGTTCATGATTTTGATCTGTTGCATTTTTTGGTGTGTAAATGTGCCTTGCATTTAAGGTTTGACTCAAACTTGCATAAAAGTGATCTCGGCTACTAGGCGATTCAAAATGGCTCTCGTCTGTAAAGCCTCCATAAGCAGCCCTACTATAGAACACAAACCGAACACACTCTATGAAATACTAAGATCTGCAGTATATTATTCAGCCGAAGTAAGTGCATGCGGCACACCAGGAGGACGACGCAAGCTTGCATCACACTGTTTCTACCGTAATAGACCTTGAACTTCTGTCCCTGAACATCATAATGGCTCCAATAACAGTGTGTATTTCACAACCTATAAGCAATACAGAAAATGACCATGTTGCCTTTCTATAAGAGAAGAATTTCAAGTCTAACAGATGATCTCTTTTCCTCTCACTGTTCTGTTATGTACACTCCACGAAGCATCCAATACTAGAATAGAGGCTGATGATAAGATTACAGAAGCAATTTAAATCATTCTGCAATGTGGGAAATGTAATCTTTTATATCGGCGTGCAAACAATGCCAAGAAGCAGCGACAGTGATGGAGGTGAGAATCTATTCAGTAAGAGAGCGAGAGCGAGTCCGTGGGCACGCAGCGCTAAAAAATGTAGTTTTACTCAGATATACGAAACAAGAGCGTTCACTGCGCATCAACGCGCAGCTCCAGTTGAGGCGCATCTACTGAAGGAAATCATCCTGGTTCCATTTCAACCAAACAGATCACTGCAGATTTACTCAACCGACAAATTAGGCGATAATTCACTGATTCACTGTTTATCTTGGTTTATTCATGGGGGGAAAAGTGCGTTTAGAAATGTTCTAAGATGGAGGGTTTTTTTTCCATTTCACAAGTTAAGAACCACAACCTCACGTGCTCTCACACGCCACACTGTGAAAAAAAAGTGCATTTTTTGTGTAATTTGCAGTGTTATTTTTCTACTGCGATGCAGTCGTGTGATCGCATTGCGCTACTGCACTACTGCGTATCATTCTGCATGCCAAAAACATGCCTGTTGCGCATAATTATGACCTCGGCAGATACTTGCCAAGGTTAGACAAGTTTTAACTCCTGAAAGCAGGGCTAAAGTATTTAGTAAATGAGAAAATTATAATAATTACAGTCTGAAACTTTTACGTAATTCCACTTTGCATTTCAAATGTCCTCTGAAGTGGTACTTACTTCTAATTTGTTTCCTTTTCATTTTATATCCCTTACTGCAAAGGAGTTTGATCAAAGGAGAAAATCATATTACATCACATTAATTCATTATATACACGTCTATATCACTTCAGGCTAAAACTCTGATATCCAGGTGCATTTTATTTTTTTGTATTATTCATGCATTTTCATTTTTAAATGCTTCCATCACTCCATCTTAAGGCGCAGTCCTAAGCCAGCTTTGAAAGAAGTGCGAGCTGCTTTCTGAGGAAACACGGTATGATGAATTAATGATGTATCCATGAACTAATTTACAGTCTCCTTGTTCAGCAAGGACTCCTTTCCCTTTGATAGTCCCAATTCTGTTCGTAATGCACTAGAATTAGTCTCCGTGTATGGCCAATTATGTGGCTACAAGACAAAGTGGAAGAACTCTGTCCATGGCTGAGCATTCGGATCACGTCCACGGGGCATGATTTCAATTACCGCAGTGTAAAAGTTAAGTCATCGTTTACAGAGAGGAGCGATTTGGCCAGACACTCGACGAGATTGAGTTGAATCTAGTTATCTCTGTGCATTGCAGGAAGGAGCTCATTAAGATTTTCTTCCACGCCTTCATTTGTACCGAGCTCTGAGACCCTTTGCACCCAATCAGTACAAGGTTTTTTTTTTAATAATTTAAGTGGCTATTGTTTAATATTCATCATTCATTTGTTCACATTATACAGAATGCCAACACTGGAGAACGTCCACCTGGCAGAAAGCAGAAATTCAACCACAGATACATGATGATCATCCATCCATTCATTACGTATACCGCTTGTCCATCATGTTCGCAGGGGAGCTGGAGCCAATCCCAGCTGACTGCAGGGTACAACTGGGCAGGTTGCCAATCTAACACAGAAACGAACAACCATTCACACCTATGGGCAAGTTAGAGTACCCAGTTCACCTTCTCTGCATGTCTTTGGGTGGAAACCAGATTGTCCAGAGGAAACCCACTCAGGCACAGGGAGAACATGCAAACTCCAGAAAGAAAAGCCGGAGTTGGCCAGTAGCTTCCAACCTGGAACCTTCTTGCTGTGAGGCGGCAGCTGCGCTAACCACTGTACCGCCGTTCCACCCACATGCTGGTTGTTTACTGATAAACAGAGATAGACAGCCCCTGTTTATATAATTCATCACCTCATTTACAAAGGAACGCATTTTATTTCATTTTACGTAAATGTTTCATCTACACTCCTGGGCAAAAAAATGGGCCAACCCATTGGTGGGTCAATCCACCTCAAACCAGCAGATCTGCTTCCTACTTTGAAAAATGAATGTCATTAGTCTCAATAAACAGTGTGCAAAATTTCAGCCTTGTATCTTTTAACGTTTTTGAGATATACGGGGCTCGGATAGGTGGATTTTACCGTCAAAACGAGTGCTCTAGAAAAAACTGTGAAATTCTATAAGCCGTAAATTCTGAATAATTTAAGCTAGATGCAGGAAATTTTCAGGAATTGTTCTTAGGTACGAGATGTCTTTAATTACTGTAATGCTAAGCCTTTGCTGATATCATATCGACTGACCCTGGCCAGAAAAAAAGCAAGGACTAAAAAGCGCACTCCTGAGACCCGTGTTTCTGTCTTCTGTTAACGTTGAGTAGAACAATGTCGAACCATCCCATACCGAGTTACTTTATTTGTTCGATTAATTCTTGTTTAATTCTCATTTTTACTGACCAATGATTTGCTATCACTATACATTTTGGCAAGTTCTTGTTTTTCATTTGTGTACGTCTTTACATCGGCGTGATACGCGCTCGGCTTTCGTAACACGTCGTCATCGTATTCCGACTCGGCGTGCTTTATCACTAGTGAGGACATGCATCTGATCGTATTTCCCTCAGCAAACCCAGTGACTGCACATAAACCAAATGTCAACAATGAGAATGGCCACTTTAGCAAGGAAGGGCTGTGAGAACGAGCTCGTTAAAACGAGATTCTTCAACAGGACTTTTGATGAAGTGGTAAAGGTGTAATTAAAAGCGCAGGTATAAAACATGATGGTGCAATTATGTTTAATTAGGGTTTGTGCGATCGGGCTTCGTTCCAGATTAAATGAAAAAACAGAAGGAAGGTCTCTTTCTCTCTACTAAATATTTAAACACACTACCCAGTTATGGGTCAATAAACATCTCGCGTTGTGGCTAGTCAAACATCAGACTAGGTGGAAGACTATAGAAGATGTAAAAGGATGAAGGAATACACTCGCTGGCCATTTTAATAGGAACACTTGTTAATAACAATTTCACTTCAGCAAAGTTTATAGGTTAGATATATAAAGACGCCCTAACATTAAAGCTTGTTAGCGTAGCAGTTTTGCAGAGTTGCTTTCCCAGGCTATGCTAATTTAGGGATTCTGGATCTCAAACGGTAGAAGGATTTTGATTTTGGAAAGCATCTTTGCTTTACGCGGAACACTTTTGCACAGATAGCAACTTTATCGGTCTGAGTACGCGCCCTATACATCCAGTATGACCTCACAGCAGTTGAATTATTACATATGTAACAAGAAGCCATCCATACAAATGCAAGCTCAGAAAACGTGCATTCAAAAAAAAGCCCCCGATGAAGGAGCATGGATGTTTGTGTTGCGCTTTAAGTCGAGCCGTATCTGTGAATAGCGCGCTCGGTTGGAGGACATATTAATGAATGTCTGTAGCGCTTGGCCTTGAGACACTGCGGTTCTTCTGCGTTATTCACCGCAGCCCGTGTTCAGGCACGCCACGCAGAAAAACATCGAGTTCACACTATCGACTTCAATATTATCATTTCATCAGGGCAATTATGTCTGTGAATTGCAGAGCATTTTTTTTTCCCCTCCCCTCAGCATGCAGTCTGGATCGCTTTCATTTCATCCACGAACCTTCTTTTCCTTCAAGCTTGACAATTCCGAGAGATTAATCCATTCGAACTTTTTGCCTTCTCACAAAATCACAGCTACTACATTTTTAACAAACAATACTGATATTGTTTCCCGACCGCCTCCGAAGCCCCAGGCAGTCTCCCTTAATGCATTCTGACAGAGCGGTCATATATCACAATATCTCCGCAGGGTTGCAACGCAAGGTGAGTTAATGCATTTGACGATTGCCAATGCTGATGTCATATCCTGTCTTGATCTGCTCTACAGAAAGAAACATCAAAAGCTGTCAGAATCTGAGTGATCGATACGTCTTGAAGTGTGTGTGTGTGTGTGGGTTTCAGGGTCTGTAGGCAGGTTTAGACACGGCACATCGCTTCGGAGAGCTCATTTATTCTGCGCTCTGCAGTTTAGTCCTTCAACATGAAAAGGAGAAACGGGCTCATAAATATATCTCACTCTAGAGCAGGGAGATAAATGAGAGATCTTGTGCTTTAATAACTAGCTGTTAGCAAAGCTCACATAAAATTTGCTAAAATTTTTCTTTTTTTTTTAACTTAATGCTTAAAGTTTTGGCGTTTGCAAAGCAGTGCATTACATACGTAACCCTACTGATTTATCATACTAATTGCATTCATCATATAACACTAATTCCAGGTCTGTGCTGCTAAACCGCAGTAGACTTTTTGTCTAAGAAATGAAAGGCACACTTTAAATCAGCGAGAAACGCACCGAGGCCACTCGCACACTTACAGATTATTAGCAGAATGCTGGTGTTGCTCTGCGGGCTCATATTTTACTTGTTATAAATGTGCAGATGCTATTAGGAAGATTATTTTTCTATGAATAATTTATGCAGTTTGGTCACATCCACTAGGGTTTATTAGAGCGACCGCTGGAAAAGGCTGTTCACTTTGAAACCGAGCTATTTTCCGAAAGCCGTAATGCAAGCACTCTTATGCGTACGCGTATATTTTGTTGCTATGTAATTATTGGATAGTAAAAATTTAATTTAAATAAATAAATAATGGAAAGTTTGATCTATTTTGACCTTTAGGGCACATTTTTGTTTAGTGTGCTTATGTTCACAAAGCCTTTTTTATTTAATTTCCAAAAAAAATAAATAAATAAAAAGCAGGATTGAGCTGAGGAATTTTTTTTTTTTTTTTTTTAACTATTAAATGAAAAAGGGCTAAGTAGAAATGTCATTCACGTCTGAATACTTGGTTTTGAATTGACCGTGATATATATATATTTTGTTATATAATTATATTTATACCACATTGATATTGGTTCTAAGCCTTCATTATTTTCCTGAGAGCCATTCTAAGCAACTGTAAACTCAAAAACATGCTTTTGGCTCCAAAAGTATTTAATTTCATTCATTTACTACAACTAACTAAGCCTGGATAGTCAGAATCTATCCAGTAATGTATGTGTAAGTGTGATTATAGCTGTATTTGTACTGATATTATTCCAGCATTCCAACATCACCACGTCACGAGTCACGCCATGGAGAATGTTTTCTATGACGACAGCAAAAATTTGACTGTAAACATTTTTTAAACAGTTATACTTTTAAATCTTTAAAGCTTTTAAATCTGTTTATACAAAGTAGCCGCCGTACAACCATAAAAAAGAGAAAAGAAAAAAAATCAAGACCTTCTGACCAATGAGGATCGAGCATTTTCATCAATAGCCAGTTTATTCCTGCACTTTTACTAGCATTGCATCATTTTGGGCAAACCTGCATCAAAGTTATTGAAATGCAGCCACAAACATTTTCAAAAGAGCCCAAAATAAGCTGAGTAAAATCATGATATCCCGCTCACTGCACTAATAAACCAACCCAAAAGGCCAGATATCGGCATTTTCCAGACCAATGAAGGGCCACGGAGGAATAAAACGCCGGAGCACGCAATCAGAGTAAAAGTCAATAAAGCTAAAACGCGAGGGGGAGCCGAAAAAACAAGAACACTCAAAATGGAACTGAGACACAGAGCAAAAAAAAAAAAAAAAAAAACAGACGACAGGTATTATAAATCATCACTGTCAGGATTCCCCTGTTTGCCGATTTTATTACTTTAATTGAAGCCATTTAATAATTTCCAAACTATTTTGCCCCGAGCATGCAGCGCACATAAATCCCGAATGTGTGTTCACTCATTTATACTGTACTTAACATTCCAGCAAACCTCTTAATCTTTCATCCTCCCTAACACTCAGCTGCTTCATCATGCCCTTACTTACACACACACACATACACACACACACACACACACACACACACACACACACACACACACACACACACACACACACAC
>JAQQZR010000035.1:3625311-3658436 GCA_030068235.1 Notoglanidium macrostoma | reverse complement strand
TCTCTCTCTCTCTGTCTCTGTCTGTATCTCTCTCTCTCTGTCTCTGTCTGTATCTCTCTCTCTCTGTCTCTGTCTGTCTCGCTCTCTCTCTCTTTGTCTGTCTGTATCTCTCTCGCTGTCTGTCTGTATCTCTCTCTCTGTCTGTCTGTATCTCTCTCTCTCTCTCTGTCTGTATCTCTCTTTCTCTCTCTCAAAACACAGCTTTTACCAAAAAACCAGAAAGTGTAAACCTCTCTGTCCTGAACACTTTCTGTCCTGAATCAAAGCACCATGATTGTTAAAAAGCACTTACACACTTCCCAGCCACGCAACACCACATCAACAAATAAACATATTACATTGTCGAACACATTTTTACAATCAGTTTATTATTAGTCTTATTGGTTATTTAGAGCGGCTGGCGTACAAGTCCGTGCAAACGACCTGTTGCTATAGAAACAAAAACACATTATTAAAATGAGCACATTAATAACCTGTCGGTAATGTTACAGCCGGAACTACTTTCCGAGCTGCGTGTTATACGAAAGTAAATGCACACCTCCTGACCAATCAGATCTGAGTATTCAACAGTGCTGTGGAATAAAGAAACAATGCGTCATGCAGACCTGTGATTTGGCTTTCAGCCGGCTCTGAGCTGCTGTTATAAAACCTTAATCGGCACCTTTTGGTCAATCATATTTGAGAACTCAACAGCACTGTGGATTCAAATGTAAAATAAGAAAGACTGGGTAGACACTACCACTACTGAAGATTGCTATGGTGGTAGAAAAGTGCTTCCAGCCAGAGACATTAATCAGGACATTTTTGTGACGGCGATGTGACTAATCAAAGGTCTGCACTATTTTTAGCTTCTCTCATACGTCCCGACTCGGCTCCCAAGGTGCCCGAGCAAGAAGGCCAACCAAACTCGGGCGCTTAAGTATGGCACGTCACGCATGGTGGTGGAAATAGCAAAAACATGCAAGAACACGGGTAATTTGCAAAACCGAGCCGTGCCGCCCCACTTTACAAGAGAAACACACACCTAGAGGGATGGAACACACACTTGGAAGGAGTGCCTTGTGACTTCCCACCATCTTTATTTTTAATCATCCACCCCTCCCCACACCCCCGTGCATGTAATAACTACACCAGCGGTTGTTCTTGTTTGACATTTAGAGATTAAAGACGAGAACGCACAAGTCTCTCATGGAAAGAGTCCGCCGCCTCCATTTTCTCAGTTTAGGAGCTGATGACTGAGGTTCTCTCATGGGATAAAACGACACTGAGTCACACCAGGCTTCATCAGGAACCCGGTCGGACTTGTTCTATTTTTAGCCACCGTTTTGCCAAATTGAATTCTGTACGGACCTTTTACAGAAACATTAGGCCGCACCTACATTTTCCCACAGACGAAAAGACTTCCGATGGTATGTCTTAGAAGGTCAAGACGTTATCGATTTATGTCATTAACAATAAATAAAAAAAATGGATGCTTAAATAACAAACATGACTGAAAACCAACATGTATCATAACATTGGCAAGGAATACTTTGGAAAAAAGAATAAAATAGCCGAGGCCAAGATACCAACCTCTGATTTAAATTGGTATTAGTCATTCTGAGAAATGACTAATACGAGGTTCGTGTAATGGTGCACTGGTTACACAGTTACGTGCCACCTGCCAATCATCATGGGCAGCCAGGTCGTAGATGTGTTAAAGGGGCAGCCTGCGCGAGTATTTTTAACCGTTATCTCTATTTATCACATTTTCAATTCATTTCCATGTACTGAGTTTTACACAAAAGCACTTACAATGGACGTCTATGGGAACTTGTTGGGGCATGTATAAAGAAGAGGTCACAAAATCTTGCAGGTTATAAAAAGCAACCAGAATTGTTTTTTCTTTTTTTATTGCATTCACAGTTCACAGGAAAATAGATCCTTTTTTTTTTTTTTTTTGTTAGATTGCTATGGTTGTCGTTTGACAAAGTTTTCCTGATAAAAAAAAAAACTGATACAATTGCGCAGAAAGACTTTTCAGAAGGACATTTTATTTAAAGATCCATTGTGTAGGATTACAGGGAATCCGTGAGCAGAAATGGAATCGAATATTCCTAATTATGTTTCATTAGTGTATAATTACCTGAAATTACACTGTTTTCGTAAGCTTAGAACGAGCCCTTTATATCTTCACAGGGAGCGGGTCGACCTCTACGGAGCCGCCATGTTGCGCCGCTACGGTAGCCCAGAACGGACAAACCTCTAGAGGGCGCCTTCCACATTTCATATTTTTACAAGTAGCAGTTGAATCTGGAAGAAAGCCCCGGAAGGAAGATAAAGAGGGAAGGAAGACAAGGAAGAAGAAATAAGAGGAATCAGTGTTTGTTGGTGCTGGTTAACAATGGAGGATCATACTTATTATTTAGCTCGGAAAAATCAAGACAGCGTGAACGTAAGTGTTTGGAAGTGCACCTGGAGGCCACCGTACGCTGTAATACACGCTTGGAAAGGGAGGAGGCGTTCAGGCGGTTGAAACCTACATAGTGGACCTTTAAATTTAGCTGTGTTGGACACATTTTTTGAAAATAATGAATGGATTAGAACTTTTGGTTTCAAAGCTAATTTTCAAAATAGTTTTTGAAATGCTGGACTTTAACACACGTGATACACACGACACGTCGAATTTCACAACAGTGACTTTGAGCTTGTCTTTTGGACACTTCAGCTTCTTATGATTTTTGAAAACTGATCCCCAAACGACAATCATACCCGGTTCTCTGGGAAATGTTCCCGCCCCGTTTGGCCTTTTGACCCCGGTCTGCCACCAGACAGCTAGAAGAGGAGGAGAAGAGACGGTCCGGCACTCACATAAATATTTAGCATGAGATTGACACAAACTACTCAAATAATCACCCGTCCATCACTAAACCTCTCTCGGCTTGTCACAGCGACACGGCGAGAGGAGAGACGGAGAGGAAAAACACTCTTCCTGATGGATAGATAAACACTGCATGTTATCTGACCCAGATGCTCATGGGAACGGAGCTTACCGAGTGACGCCCAGCCGGGAAACTGGAAAAGACATCACACAGGATGACACCGTCTCTATATTTGAAATCTCTTTCCTCCCCATTCACTCCTGCACAGAAGAGGGTGCAATCCGATTAATATTAAAACCCGCCATAACTTTTGCCACCTCGTGGCTGGAGAGATGGACCCAGGGACGCGTGATGTGCAAGGATGGAGATCCAAGGGAAAGATGATAGAGCTGAGGTGTGAAAAAAGGAAGAAGAGAAGTGCATTTCTTATGCCACCATTTCCTTCAGAAAGACAGAAGGTGAGGAAGTGTGAAGGCTCAAACTTCACATGCGGAGGCACCATTCACACCGGCGCAAGGGAAAAAAAATGCATACGGATAAATAAAATAAAATACTTAGAGTACACTTTTCTCACTATTTGGACTTTGCGAGTTGGGAATTTATTCTGTGGATTACGGCTTTCCTGGGAACTTCTTGAAAAACCGAGCTTTCAGCAAACCTGTAACTAAATAGAGCACGGAGAGGGGAGATAAGAGAACAAAAATGAGACGTGAAAGAAGTGAAGTGGTGTGAGGTTTTAATAAAGTGTACGCATTCTTTATCTCTAAGCGCATATTGTCACCACTTGAAGTGTTTTTTCCTCCTCTCTCTCTCTCACCTCAGAAAATTGCCTGATTTATGTGACTTTGCATTCGAGTGACTATACAGCTGGTCACCTGAACACAGAACAGCTTTTTTTTTTTTTTTTTTTCCAGTTCAACTTGCAGATCCCTGGATTACGTTTCATTTGGTGGTGATATGTTGGTGAGGGCTGAACGCAAAGCATCAGCCGTCACTTCAACGTTTCCTTCTTTCTCTTATCAATCATCTAAAATAGACCCCCCCCCACATCTTCCCCGGCTCCGACGCAACACTTCAGAGGTCAAAGGTGAACGTGCTCCCCGAAATGCAACCCTAACCGACAACACTGTCGTGTAACTCTATAAGCCTGTTTCTACACAACGGCCTCTGGATAATCAAACAGGGCTCGCATAATGCATTTGTGACTATTTATCCAAGCAAAAGAGTAAATACACACGGCGGGCACGGGGACACCGGGACGGTTAGTGTTGGGAATGCACGAGAGTTTTGTGTGTCTCGAAGTGAAACAGGGAAGAATCAGGTTCCTTTTCTAATAAATACGTTGCTCAGTAGGAACATATGCTGCCCAAGGATGTGGTGGAGAGGACCAGGTGACCTTCCCTGAGAAGCGATAGGAAAATCTGAGACAGACACACAAACACACACAAAGGGAGGGACGTCGTGATGCAAGGGATACGACGGATACCAAGATGCCAACAAATTATCAGGATATAGAATACATGGCATATAAGTTGGGAAAGGTATTGATTTTTTTTCTAGGTTGCTCATTTCCTGACCTCGACTGCCTCCTCGTAACTCTATATGTATGCCGTTTCATGAAAGACTCCTGATTATACTGTCAAGATTTGTGCATTTTTTGTAGGTTTCAAAAGAGACAACAGAGACATGAGACAACACGACACTCAAAGCTCCTCCGATGGCTGAATAATTTCTAGCCGAGAAGGAGCCTATGAAAATGAACACATCTGACGCACAGAAAACTGACATCTGTGCATGAGTGTTGCACAGTTACCATATAGTTTAGGTAGAGTGAATGCAAATATATTTTTTTCAAGTCGTCTAAGCATAAAAAAAGTTCTGAAATCCTTATGGTGTTATACTATACGGCCAAAATTACGTGGACACCTGACCATTCTTCCCCACAAAGTTGGAGGCACACAATTGTCAAGAATGTCTTTGAATGCTGTAGCGTTACAGTTTCCATGGCTGGAACTAAGAGGCCCAAACCTGTTCCAGCATGACGATGCTGCTCCATGTGTGCCAAGCTTGGAGTGGAAGAAGTATATCGCGTGTCCTGCACAGAGCCCTGACCTCAACCCTATTGAACACCTTCAGGACGAACTGGAACACCGACTGCACCTCAACCTGACATCACTAGCGCTCTTATGGTTGGATGAGCACAAATCTCGACAGTGGAAAGACTTTGCAGAAGAGTGGAAGTCATTATAAGAGAAAAGGGGACTAAATCTGGAATGGGATATTCAACAGGTACGTACATATGGGTGTGATGGTCAGGTGTGCACAAACTTTTGGCCGTATAGTGCACATGTGAGAGAAAAATATTTCTATCTGACTGATTAAAGCCATTTTTAAAGACATATTTGACAAATTGATTTTGGCAGTTTGGGTTTTTACTGGTTCAAGCATTTACGTTCACCGTTGCATGTTTAAAACGTTATTTATTTGTAAAAAAGTCATTCATGGAATGAATCAATCAAATTTCTAGACTAAAAACAGGACTTCTCCAAACCGGCCAACGTATTCTAAAATCGTCTGAACACAGCAGACCGAATAGAATTGATTAAGATGCAGCAATAACAACAATACCAGGGTTTAGAAAATCGTTAATAATTTCCAAATTCATAAGTAATCAATATGAGCAGATAACAGCGACAGCAGAAAAGCACCAATACAAGATAAGTAACATTTTGCTTGCTCTTTTTTTTTTTAAAAGAAACGTCAATTTCAATCTCTAAAGACGTATGAAAACAGTACATTACATAAACATTGCATACTCTGTACTCTTAAGCAATGTTCAATATTTCCAAGTCTACCTTTCTCCTCTGCTTCGTAAAATGTATGACGAAAAAATTCATCAGTGCATCAATTAACCCTTTTTGTTGGGTGTTTCAAGCATCCATTCATGCACTCTCTCAAATCGATATGAAAAATTATGAAATCAAACTTTTATACATGATTTGAACTAAATTTATATGTGTATTGTGTATACAATACCACAAATTCATAAATAGATATATATTCCCCTAGCTCGATATTTTCAGGGCAACTTCCTGTTTGATGATCACCGCACCTCACTGTAATTTCAGTTCCGACGGTCACTTATCAGGCCAGAAAATTTAACCGGCCCCAGTTTCCCAGGTCTCTACAGCCATTTCATATGTTTCAGCCTTTATTTCTTATTATTCAGCGTTGGCTATGAACTTGTCTCTGTGCATTTTGTATCAGTTCATAAGGTTCAGTGAGGGCAGGCTGGCTGTTTCGTTGTTCAGCAGCTTCACTAGTGCCCAGATCAAAAATAATGCATGTTTTAGTTTCTATGTGCCCAAGGACCAAGTTCAACACTAAAAACCCACTTCTGTTTATTGTTTCTGCTTGCGTGTGGGTGAAAATGGTTTTCTTTAATATCTCTGGAAGAAGGAAAAATTCATCTGTAGACATACTGTGTGGAGAAAATAGGCATGCTATAACCTTGCTGGACTTCTCCTACATTGCCTTTTTGTGTCTCTTAACTCAAATTGTTATATCAATGTTCAAATAGAAATGTGCAAATTCTGCCAACCTAAAGTTACACAAGTTGCACAAACTTGCCCCCCCCCCCCCTTTTATTTCTGATTGAGCAATAAAATGATGTTTTAGTTCTGCTACTTTATAATTGGCCTACTTTTCAAAGTTTTGTCCAAATTAACTGGGACGCAGTTAAGACAGATTTCAAGACATTTGTTTGTATTTTTAAAAATGTAGTACCAGGGGAGTGCTCCTTCTGGGTTGTACTGAGTTGCATCACTTGTGTTGCTTGCTGTATATATGGCAGTTTAAGTACTAACTTGGTCCTTGTTTACCGAATGTGTCACAACGGATATGCCTGCGCAGGTATGCTGCTCCTCTGTGGGTTCACTCGGCACTGTGTTTCAAACGTCGTGCAACAAATATCACCCAATTACACCCTAACTCAGATTTAGCTTTTGTATGATTTCAAGGTTAACAGGATACCTACCACAGATTTTCAGGTACTCAATAATGCATGGACTCAGATTGGGAATCAAACTCGGTCCAATGTCCAATCGTCCAACGTCACGTCGCCGAGCTAGCATGCCTGTTCATGCGATTATCCAATCAGCCAATCATTTAGCATACAACCATTCAAATACAGCTTCAGTTAATGTTCACATCAAACACCAGAATGGGGGATAAAGTGTGACTGGCTGTAGCATGGTTGTTGGTGCCAGATTGGTGATGGATTTGAGTGTTTCAGAAACTGATTTCCTGGGATTTTTGATGGGACAAAATAGGACCATTATAACCATGGGCCATGTGATTGGTACCCCTGTGTTAGATGGTCTCTTTTATTCATTTGCTAGGAACTGTTCTACCATCCCATCATGTGACTCTAACCAATCCCCATGCTGCTTCATAAGCCAAAGGAGTTTGATAGGAAATTGAAAAACCACAGGTCTTTTCATCCAGCGTTCAGCAAAGCTGAGCCACGTTGCCATTCTCTTTAGCCAGATTTAAGTCTGCTTTGTCCTGACTCAATGCTCATCTTGGCCAGACTGAAGGATTCTTCACCAACGAGATGTTCCACTCAGAGTCTAAGGGCAAGTAACTGTGCTTCATTCATCACTTCAGTTTGCAGAACAAAGTTAGTACGCTCAACTCTTCCAAACCGAGCTGGGTGGTAATGGCAGTAAAGAGCTTCACTGGAACAGGGTGTCTTCTTAAACAACACCCACGACATCACAAAACCTATCAGGCGTAAGATGATGATGAATGCAGCTCCAACTTCCATGCCCTGGTGAAACTTGGGAATGCAGTAATAGAGCTTCTGGCTGGAGATCCTACATTGTGGTTCCTCTGCTGTTAAATGGAGCCAATCATAATCACAGAATCGGGTATTTTTTGACTGGGAAGAGATACCACAAAGTAGTCTAGAGACAGTGACCCATCAAGTCTGAGCTAATCCTTTATTTTGTGGTAAAAATCCTCAGTAATGTACCAGAGTGGGTGGTTGAGCAAGCTTCTCCAGTGTCTAGTGTAGTTTGTTCGTATTGTGACAATTAAAGCAAGCATATTCTCTTAAAAAAATGATACCGTATGCATATCAGGTCGTTCCAAAGAGGAGAGCGATTACATATCAAACTATCAAGAGAATGCTTGAAGAGATTAGATATATTCTTTCCATGTGTTTTTTCCATACTGCCAGATTTCTGTCTTCACAGTCAAGGCTATTTAGCAAATTTCTGTCCTCAATTCAGCCATGCTTAGCTCCTGAAAACAGCAGTGTTGAGTGTATGTAGCAAAACTCCTACGATAATGCCTGGCAGATGGATGACAGAATGGGAGTTTTTAATACACCGCATTGGCGTTTTGTTGAGAAAATAGTTTATCATGGTCTTCACTGCATGGAAAACACGATGGGATTCGATTCTAACCATTTCAAATTGATACTACTTGCAGAATTGGCAGCAGTTCTGCTCGATACATCAAGCAAACGAACGAATAGCATTCTACAGCGATTTATCAATAATGATGGATAAGACTTGTTTACTGCACTGCCTTTTCTTGCGGGTGCTTAACCACAAATAGCAAAAATCCATTTGCTGCCATCACTTTTTACATTTTGCAGTCAGTGAGCAGAGCAATCCCAATTTATTAGGACATGGCCTCTAATGGTAACACTCTCTCTCACACACGTGCACACAAACACACTCGCACACTTCACGCTCAGGTGCGGGTGGGGTCCAGGTCGTTTCAGAAAGCTGCAGTGGAGTGCTGAAAATTAAAATGCTCCTTTGAGAGACTGACAGGCCCCAATCTTACACGAGCAGAATCTAACCCTACCTGCATTTTCAGCTTGGTTTTTTTCTCGTCTTTCTCGTACACTTTCATAGAAGTCTAATTAGAATGGTTTTTTTTTTCCCTTCTTCACTGCTAAGGAACCATTATTGCCGCCTACTCCAGCTATAAAACTGAGCAATTCAGGCTTTTTACAGACACTCAATCCCTACACCAGCTTTTTTGGCTCTTCTGATTTCCTGTAGCTCAATTGTTTGCGGTTTGGCTTTGGAGGCACGGACCTAACCATAAAATTCACTTTTACCTCGTACAGCACAGCCTGCATAACAGCATAGTCTTATTTGGACTTCCAGACCCGACCCACGAAGATCTTTCCACCAGATGTGTGCGGAATTGATTCGGCAAGCTAATCAGAAATCGTTTAGCATAAAAGCCGTGCATAATAACGAGCCCAAAACAGGCAATAGAAAAAAAACTATACAGACAGTTACTCATCAAGACTCACTTAATCCTTTAATTACTGGTATCGATACTCGGCCATTTACCAGCGTGAGCGGTGAGAGATTTTCTTCAGTGCAGATAGTGGAAGAGCTTAAGGAACTCTGCAGTCTATATTCAGTTATGTCTGCCTGCTAAACCTCTTCTCCCTGAACAGAGTGGTTCATCCAGATATTTCCCAATTATTCCTGTATTTTGCACAGATTATTACCAGTGCGTTTATGTTCACAGCGGATATAAAAAATTTAAAAAATGAAACCAAGATCAATCATGTCGGATGTTTTTTCCCACCTTCAATGTGATACAGCAACCAACAAAAGCAAACCAAGTTTTAGGGAAAAGAAAAAAAAAAAAAACCCTTACAATAACCTGGTTGCACAAGAGTGCACACCTTTTTATAATGGAGCAAGAGACTGCGCTCAGAATTAACCAACACGAACATGTGTTAGAATGGAATTATAACACGCCTGTCATCGTTTAACCCCGAATAAAGACGGGTTATTTCTGTAGGATGACATCGTTCTTGATGACATCTTGGTTTCATCCAACTGCCAAAGCTATGGTTCACAAAGGGATTACAAAGCGTGTGCAATGTGATCTCATTGTGAAAAGATACTGAGCAGGAAGGGGGAATGAAAAAATTTCCAAAACATTAGATGCACCATGGAATACCCTGAAGGCCAGCAACAACAAGTGGAGAACATGGGGCACCACAATGACTTTACCAAGTACAGGATGTTCCTCCAAAAACTGACAAAAGAAAGAAAGTTTTTTTCTTTTTTCCCTCTGAAATGTTTTTTGTTTTCCGTTTGAATTTTGTTCATTGCTGTATCACATTAAAGGTATAAAAAGTCCTTATTTTTTAAACAGACTTTATGTATATGCCTTACCACAGCCAGGAATGCTAAGAATGAACAGATTGTGTGTTCTTAATAGATATAAATATAGATATGAGAAGGTGCGCTGTAAATTTTTTGCAGGTTTTTCGTGTTATAATTTAGAACCAAACTAACTAAAGTTGCTACGAAATGGAACGTTGAGGTACAAACAAAATAGCTTGAACTCGCAGACCTCTACCTTCATTATCCCCCATTGCCCTACCACTGCTTTTATTTGGAGTTTTGGGCCAATCACACTCTTGACTATATAATTTATGTAAACACACCAAGAGATCATTTCTTGCAGGTAGAGAAAGAAGCAAAGCATGTATGCAGGCTGGAGAAAGGAAGTCAGAGTACATAATTTAAAGCTACTTTAGTCGCATAACTGAAATAGCAGAACAATAACAAACTGATTGTAGGTATGTCTACGTTTCTACGTCGGTTCTTCGGTCCCAACCCGCGTCCCTGCATTTGTTCTCAATTGTGTATTGTTCATGGCAGCTTGAGGCAGCCGGCTAGAAAAATACCAACCACCTACCGATCACCTGGAAGACTGTAATAACCGTATAAAAAATTATTACCAGAATGTTCCAGACAGAAAAATTTACCGGAGGACTGTTAATCGAAAAAGGGCATCCAGCCAAGACAAATTAGAGGGGGAGTCTACACTTGTGTCTGTCTGTAGTCGGTATTGTGTGCCGTACCCTGTAATTAGAGAGAAGAACAAGAGAGAGACTGTGTTGGTACGACACACCAAAGATCTACCTTGGATGTGCACCTTCGGCATGTAAAAGAAGGCAATAGAAGAACTCGAGCTTGAGAAAGAAGGAAAAAAGGATGAGCGTATTCCTTGGGATTAATCGACTGTTGGGAATAGTGATTGTCCGGTCTCCAGGAAACAGCGAGCCAGCATGACGCAAAATTGCTTTGTAGTTATTTGTATGACAAAATACTTTTTCTTTCGTTTCATGGTTTCGTCCGAGGCCTGGTAGGAGAGAAGTTTAACCATCCATCATGTCTCACTCCACAGTGGCTTGTTTTTTTTTAGTCTGTTCTAATATTTACATTCTTACGTGAGATCATCGTGTCAAGGGCGTTCAGATTCACCACCCGTTTACGGCTTCCAGATTGCTCTAGCGCCGTCATCGCCTCGTTCTACTTCAACTCTCGCTCGGCGTGCGTTTGGATGCGGGAGCATTCATGGTGCCTTTGTGCTGGTGGACAAGTGTGTTATTGTACCACGTAAAACACCTTGACACACTCAGACACACACCTTCAGATCAGGACTTGTAAATCAGCCGTGACGGTTCTCCAGAAGTACAGACAGAAACTAATAATGATTCCTTTAACGCTACGTGTCTTATCAGGTCAAATGTATACAAATCAGTTTTAGGCATTTCTTAACGGTCTGCTTAACACAGATAGCGATCTATTTTTCCTTCCCACTGTCAGCTGAACTCAAACTAGCCTTAATTTAAAAAACAAAAAAAAGGTCCAGAAAGAAGAGGGCTGAAGTTGTTCTTGTAGAGAGAAAGAACGGCCAGATCTAATCCATATGAGCAGCTCTCAATAAATCCCGACGGTAACATTTACTACACAGGACCGTCGCTACAGATTTCTCAAATATCCACTTCCTGACTTTCTCAGTCCCTGATACACAGAAAAGCCCTTTTAACAAATGATGCTAGTTTTATTTAACCTTGTACATTTGATGGCGTGTGAGAAGCTAGCAAGATCTAACGACGTGTGTTTAGAACGACACGGAGCTTGGCTACCACTAGTCGACCCCACCCAACATTGCTGCATTTAAAACTACATTTTAAATATGCAACAAGTTAAATCACTGAATCAATTCAAAGTATAAGGAATCATTTTGGAATATTAAGATTCTACAAATGCTACAATCCGACCGTAAAGTAATAATAATAATAAAAAAAAAATGATAATAAAAAAAAAACATCAGCTCCTTTTTTGCCGTCGTAAACGCAGTAATGAGTGCGTTGTCACATCATGTTACTGTCACTCCGCATTGTGTTCACACAGTCACTACTGATTAGCATAGTGTCCAGCTTCTGTCATTACGAGCTCGCCGAAGCGAGTGATAACCTTCCTACAGCCGCCAGATAACCTCCTCAAAACACACAGCTGCAAGCTATTCGGGAGTCAAAGGTCGGCCCTTCTGTCTGCGAAAAGTGACAGACAATCATGACGGGTTTCCCCCATTGTTCACGAAGAAACACAGACACCAAGAGTCCTTTTCCTTCGGAAACTTCGCCTGACAGGAGGGGTGGGGAAAGGTCGAAATGTCAAAGCAAGGATCGTCACCGGCCTTGTCGGAATGAGCTTTTAATGATGAGACGGCGGAGCTTTTTGTTTTCACTAGCAGTTGTGGAAAAAATGACATTCCCACACACTCCGAGCACAAAGGTCCATAAAGCCGTGCCATCCTGAAGCCTTCATCGAGCTCTAAGTGTTGGGCGTGTGTTTTAACTACAACGTCTTAATTCCAGATATTTTTCTCTACCGACCTCTCCGGCCTCTGTAATTAAACCCTCCGTAACTATAAACCCCTACATTTTCTATTCTACCTTCGGCGACGTCAAGGAGACGGGCAGAAAATTCCCAGATCGGACCATTTCTCAAGCTCTAAACGACTTGTCGTATCATCCAGCTTTTCTCAGGGTGGGCTGACATTTCTGCTCTCCCTCCCACTTCTCTCTCCCTCTCCCTTGCCATGCTATTGTTCTCTGTGGGCAGCAGAAACAAAACATTTCCCATCCTGTGCCTCACTTTATGGTCATGCTTTGCCCGTAACAGAGGAAGCGCCTCCGTGTTTTCGCACGGCCGGGTCCGAGATCAGACCCGTGCGTCCTCTGATAACGGGAGAGAATCTGAATCGAGTAAGGGAGGATGATCTCTGATCGGTACGGATGCACGGTTTCCAGCGGGACACCAGGACCCACGCAGATCAGACCACCAGTACAGCTACTTCTGTGTCCGTGCGCTGCATGTGCAAGGATAATGAGGGACAAAAATATTAAGATCCTTCTAGAAAACTGGGCCAGCGGTCAGCAATGATATAAGACTCTGTGTGGGTGCTTGCATGAATGTTGGTGTGGTTAAAACGCTGGTTTTCCATTTATTTACGCCTTCTTCTAGATTTAAAAGACGTTTCAGACGAGCGCAAAGAGGATTTCCCTCCGAGACTGTCTTTAATTTCATTTTCCGGATCTGTGTGACATCATGACATCAGTGTGTAAAAACACTAGCTCATTGTGGACAAGTGGTCCTCCAGACATTCCTCTGCGTGTGTGTGTGTGTGTGTGTGTGTATGTGTGTGAGAGCGAGACATAGACACGAGAAGAAAAGACCTAGAACAATTATGATTAAGTTTGTACAATAATCATTCACAATCTGATAGATTAGACCTTATAGACAGTTTGATTATTCCACGCCAAACTCCACTCTAGGAAAAGCTACTTTTAATTACCCCGGATGAACTTCAGAGGCTCTGTACTTCCTCTTAGCTAAAAGCCATCTGTCTAGTTAGTCACAATAAAGACAAGATAAGTGTGGCGAAATGGACTTGTGTCCGGTCCCCACCCACGCATCACCCAAAGTGAGCGGTCAGCACCGACAGGCAGTTATTAACCCCAACTCGATCACTGGCACTAACAATTAGCCAAGCACTAAGGCTATTCATAGGGTTTGCATGTTCCCTCCCTCGTGTATTCCGAGGTAGATGCGAAGTCATCGATTACGTCCGACAGGACGGAGAGTTTACCTCAGCAACATCTGTACCGGGCAAAATTTAAGGGTTCTCACATGGGTTTCGCAATATATCCACATCTACAGTACATTTTACAGCAAGGTTCCTCCCACAACGAGCAACACGCTCACGAAAACACCTTCTAATATTTACAGACAGGAATTATCAGCGTTTAGTTACATGGCGCAAGTGAAATCTTCAAACGTGTAAGGACGCAGTTATAGATCTGGAGAAACGTCTATGTAACACAGCGCTGCTGAATTCTCCGAAGCTGGGAAGTTTTATTCGTTTCCGAGTTTGCTCTTTCTGATTAACATGACGGACTGTTTAAGGGCGAGGCTGCTGAATCATCATAAGCAGCAAATCAAATGTCCAAATCAAACGTGTTCTCGATCGTGTAGTTTCAGACACATCTCACGGACGAGGCGAACCATTTCTTGAAGAACGGGACTGAAGATTTGGGTGATTGTAAAAGTCAGATTTAATTTGCATACTGTATTCCGTTAACGCAGACTTTGTGTTATTTAACTGTTTATGCACAAGTAGATTACTGATGTCTTTTGAATCAAGTGTGAAATTTATTGTACTGGTTAGATACATTAGTCTCGTAGCTCTAATGTAAAATTAAAGAAGCAATCGTCTGGCATCAATCATGTCTTGGTTATTAAACATCTTCTATTGCAATTTGTCAATATTGTGCAGCAACAATACACACACGTTTCAGATAAGGTACAGTAGACTCGCATCACAATAAGATGGCGCACCATACACTGCATTTCACTGTAGAAAGAAAGAAAGAAAGATCTGGGCTTAAATGCAACACAAACATGCATCAAAAGGAATTCCTAGACACTATTTTTTCTTTCTCGTGGATTATAAATGCATTTTTTATATCTCATTTTACTAATCAAGTAAAAGTACACAAAATGTTTACTAACGAATATATTCAACATTCGCTCCGTCCACAACCGTTTGGCATGCGCACACTTACGCACACACACAAGCCATAAAGTGATGTTTATATTTTTACATACACGCAGAGGTTTGACATCCAAATTACCACTCATACATACTCTCTCAGCACTAATTGCATGCACCACACAGACATGGGCGAGAGAGAGAGAGAGACAGAGAGAGAGACAGAGAAAGAGAGAGAGAGATGGATGACATGTTAATTATTACTAAGAGGAATAGGAAGAGATCAGGACCCGTGTCCCTACTTGTCCCCTCAAAACACAAAATCGTTCTGTGAACAGACAGCTGATGTCAGTTCTGTTGTCGTGATTTTTTTCCCCCATGTGTTTGCTGTACACTGTATATTTCTTTCATCTTTGCACTTTTTGTTGCTTCAGGAATGCAAAATACCAGCACAGCACAGACAAATAGTCTAATAAAAGGTCAAACATTACAATCGCCTTAGCCGATGAAGCTAAACGTCTCTGGTATGACGATGCCACGCCACTGTTTAATTTGCCTCATTTGTAAACAAATTGAACTGGTCAGTCGTTGAAATGCACAAATTTATTGATCACAGTTTTCCGGGTGCTCTCCAAGGACACATGAACAACCTAGCTAGCTAAATAACTGTAGATTAAACGTAGGCTAATCACATTCTTTCCGATCAGGAACTAAAAAGAAGACAATAGTTTATTTTGTTAACTTGTTCAAAGGAAGAAATTCGGTTGTGTTCGATACAGCAGACGTTGTTCTCGTTGTAGCCTACTGTATTGTGAGACGAACACAGAAGTGGTAATGTCATTAACTGCCCTGTCCGTTGCCCCTCCCCCGCTAACAAACAACATATTCAGAGATCAAGCACGAGGCGGAGTGATTCCTGCCCGAACAGGCCTCGATTACCCATAAATTTTGAATCATTCGGAGCATTTCGACCGAAAATAAATTGTTTCTGAACCTGAAAATTAGATTTTTCCAGCGCAAACCAGTGCTCGTGTCATAAGTTTAGGGAGGCGCAGAGCGCGGCGATGGAGAACGCAATGGAAAAGAAGGAATCAGACAAATATGTGCAATATAACAAAGATCACAGGTAATCAAAGAAATCTGCCATCTTGCTACTACTGTATACTTCCGTTGTGCTTTGCTTTGATCACGCAGCTTTGAATAGAGTGGTTTGGCTCAAAAGTGGTGGAAAACGCCGGCTGGAATCCTGAACGGAACCGGTTCAAGAACACGTTCCCTGTTGGCGGAAAAGGCGCATGTCAGTGCTGTTCATTTTCATCTACTAGGCGTCATAACTGTAGGGAGCTTAAAGGGAACGACCATGCTGCCCGTTTAGAAAAGCGATCAAATGGGATATTTTTAATCATTATTCACTCAAAAGAGGTCATTCAATATTTCAATGGAATTTAAGATGTACGAGGTTGCGCATGAAGACAATATTAACGTCTGCTGAACGAATGGCCGATCTGCAGCGTAGGTGCCGAACCTGCCACTACGACGGAGCGGTTTTCATTGGAATTCACAAGGAAGATATGCTGGTTAACTGTAGCATGATGGGACAGAGTTAGCCCCTACCTTTCTTTCTGTGTATGAAACCTCGCTCTCGCGCACTGTGACTCCTGAAACTTTTGAAAGAGAGTTTATTTTCTTTTTTTAGCCCGCTTTCTTCTCATTGCACCATACAGCACCAGAGAATAATTTTCCGTTGTTCAATACCCCTGTGTGTGAAGCCAAAGTTGAACAGTACAAGGCCTGTGTGCTTTTTTTATGCGCTTTCTTTCTCCATTTGTTCAAATCACAACTGGAAAATTGTTCTTATTGCTCAGTGAAGGCGTGCTACGGCCCCCGAGGATTTCCACCCATCGATTTCTCCACAATTATCACATACAGCCTTCCAGACTGTTCCCGTCTGTCTGTCTTTGCACACACACACACACACACACACACACCTCACACCCAGACAGATCAAACCAGGTGAAACTGTTGCGCCAAACCTCAATAGATAATTAGTGGGAGTTCCTATGTGATTAGAATGCACTTTTTTTTCTTTCTTTTTTTTTTGCATTGCCTTCTCATCTCATAAGCTACTTTTCTTTTTTTTTTTTCATTCTCCCAGATGCAAATAAACCAACCCGAAGCAGCTCTGATGCCAGGAAATCTACAAAACATAAGACTAGAATCTCACCAAAATTTCAGATCAGGATAGTGATCTTGAAAACAAAATGGCTGACTGGTCGCAAGAGGCAACCCGGCTGGAGGATAAGATGTATTCTCCATATGGATTTGTTTAGCCGAACCTCAAGCAGCTTTTTAAGAAGAGGATCATTGATTGACCAGCAACTATTTTTTACTTGGACCACCAAGCCTTGGGGTATTCACGTCAAAACCCACAGCAATGAGTCGATCTTGTCAGATGTTCCCTCAGCTCGCTTTCGCAGTCTGAGAGAAAGGCTTCACCCAGCCATCCACAAACAGACAGGCTGTTATTTATAATGCATGATCAGTCAGAAATTCGGTCTGATTTGACAGACGAGGTGTGCAGACGAGGCAGTTTTTACTAACAGCCTACTCAAAGATCAGTCTTTGAGAGGCCTTTGGTGAGTACAAGACTCTAAAATCAATAAAAAAACAAAAAACCTCCAGTATAGGTGGTGGGGTTTCTTATTCAACTCTTAACCTAGTTTATGCTTCCATATACATAAAACCCGTAATAAAACTCTTTTAGGCATTTCCGGTAATCTTCCGACCAAGCCACTGTAGAACTGAACATAAATCAGGTATCATTGGCTTAGCTCAGAGTTTCATAGAGAAAATATACTTGTACAAGCACTTTAGTAAGAGATGAGTCAACAGTCACAAGGCTGATGAATAAGCACGCTTTTAAGCCAACGGGACAACAATAAGACGTTGGATAAATGAATTGTGCAATAACGATAACATGATGGACATTAAAAGCGATTAGCTTGTACGACAGATTGATTTGAGGATTAGGGCTGAAAACAAACACCGAAAGCCCTAAAACGTGAAATGCACGTCAAGGGCGTGTGACGTGGAAATGTTACAAATGCACATCCCAGAATCACGCCAGTACACAACGAAATAAATCCCCACTGCCTCTTATTTGAAAATGTACTGATTTGCAAAGGATCATTTTTAACGTCGGATTTCGCTGATTTATCCTGAAAAGAAAATGACAGCATTTTCAGCAAACAGGGCCTGGAGTGGTGTGCCGTAAAAACATTTAGGCACGTTTGTGGGAAGATGGAGCTTTCAGCGAGACACAAGCAGATTTCTCCCATTTAAGACTGCAGCCAAGGCGGTTTTTAATGTCCTTTCCAAAAAACACGTGAACAGACCCAATCCCTTACGGAGGCGCGTTCAATCAATGTTAAAAGCTTCTGAATCCATTTACCGGCTGACATGCAAGTCAAACAGAAGCGTGTTTACCAAAACTGACGAAAATGTCACGAAGAAATAAATAATAAAATACTCGAATTTTTACTAGGAATTAAAAAACTAGGAACATTAAAAAAAAATAATTGAAAAAATCCTCGCAATTAGCGTCCTTTATTTTGCAAAGTAATTCCTTAAAACCTATCAATCTCTGCGTATTAAATCCGATATCTAAAGCGTCTTGTACACTCGTTCACGTGTTTGGCACCCCTAGTGGATTTTCAGTGAAATGCAGTTAGGCTACGTGCTTAGTTAAAATGGTCGTCTTCATGAGATAAACAAATTTTCCTCTATACATTGTATTTCATAAATACGTCACGAGTTAATAGTAAACTGATTAAACGTAACCATATGTATTATTATTATTGATTGGAATTATGCGTGATCTTTGATACGGTTTCAGGTTTCCGGATCTGCATTGTTCATGCGCGACTTATGCTAAATGGCTAAAGAAAGAAACAAGGAAAAGAACGAGTTACTCATTTGTTGTCGAGAATAACACACTTGCATTTAAACCCCGCAGGCTTCAATGGGTGGCAGCATATTTCCCTGATGACTACACTGGCACCACTTTGTCCTCACTGCACTCACTCCCTCACACACAGCCACATTCCTCTCTAAATGTATGTGGCAAGCAACATCAGCGCCAGAAAATACCAACGTCAACAGGTGAGGAGTTAAACAAGCTACCGCACATACCGGCTTAGTAATTGTTTACTGTGCTTCAGGGAGCAGGACGAGTGTGAAGCTGCATTTTAAATGTTCTCGGGCTTACTGTTAAGTACCCTAGCAGGAAAACAAACACACACGGGTCGGCGTGGAAAGGAAACGGTGGACTGTGCTGATTCAGGCTTGTGAAAACATCCCTTTTCATGTGCATTTCGGTGAAAGACGCGAGCCAGATAGATTCGGTCCAACTGCTGAGGTTGGAAATAATGCGCTGCTGTCAGGTCTCCATTGTTCACCATGAAAAATGATTGGCATGGAACAGATAGAGATCTTAACTTAATGAAGGGCCATTCGTGTGTTTGTGCAGCGCAACCGTGAAAGGAGGAGAAACCAGAGAAACTTCACGTGATGGAAAAACTTGGTCTTACACTTGCTCGTTTTTTACGTGTTCATCAGTCATGTCTTTAACTTTACTAAAGCTTGGGTAAACCTTTCGCATGATGTCATTTTTTTTACTATTCATAGTTTCAAATTACAGACTTTCTCTGAAATGCTATCTTATTTGCACAGATCGAAACTCAATGAAGACTTAATTAGAGGTAAACGTAATGTAAACTTAATTAGAGGTGAAGTATTTTAACGTTTACCCAAGAGCGATGAGCAAGAAAATCTCATTTAAAGACTTCATTCCAGTTCCACTGAAACATGCCCCGCCTACTCCTAAAAAAAAATATAGTATAAGCTGACATCAGTCTCTGTCTCATCACCTGTGCTAACAGTCTCTCGTGGCGTTTACACACGAGCCTTATCATCATATCTTCATTGACTGATCCCTGTTCACGTTAACCTTAGCGTGAAAACGATCGCGGATTAATCCGGTTAAGAGTAAGGATTTGCACTTCTCTGTTTTGATGATTTGAAGGCACGGGAGCATTACAAACATTTTGACATCTGATTATAAAATGAATTAGTAAGGCTTACGATGATTTCATGGTTACATGTAGCTATCCAAAAAAGTGTCAAACCGTAAGAAAACGTCACTTTAGCTAGCAAGGTGTCAGACATCTTCATGCAGACAGATTGTTTTGATCTAGCGCCTTACTTATATATTAAACACATACATACATGTATATCTATATATCTCTGTATATACTGTATATTTAATTTTCCAAAAGGTAAGGTGTCAAATTTTACAGTACTTTCGGCAGAAAAAAACACAATTTTCGTCAAAACTAAATGCAGAAATATGCACGTCTTTATGAGCAGGAGGTTTTAACATGAATATGAATATATAACAGTCATTCATTCGTTTATTCATCCGTAGTAACTGGCTGGTCAGGATCGTGGTTGTTTCAAGTAGGCTAGTGCTTTGTTTATAATTTGAGAACTGGACTCATTTAATTTGTTACGAAAGAAAAGAAAAGTAATGGGAGGTATAAGCAAAACTGCGCGAATTAAAAACAAAAAACACCTGTAGACAGTTGAGACCAACTGGAGTGAACCAGCTGAGGTTTTACAAATTACATTAGAGAAATGTGTTTTTGATTTTCGATTACAGAATGTAAACACTGGATTTAGCTTGGCCTAAACTAGATTTAAATCCAAATTCAGACATGGATATTTGGAACCCTAGAGTTTACATACAGTTATAGATATGATACAGAGTTACACACCTTAAATCTAAAGTAAATTATTAACAAAGCGGACGGACTTTTTTTTTGTTGTTTTTTTTGTTAATCCACTTCCTGGTTTATTCCGAGGTAATGACACGTGAACAGCAGCCAGAGTTCGGGCCCTCATGCGCACGCACAAACACTACAGCACATTCCTGACAGCCTTCATTCACACCGACCCAAAGTGGATAGATTCCTGACAGAAGACAAGTGCTCACTCTTCTGTGTGTCATGCGGATCAATAAAAGAAAGATATTATCAGTACCCGAAGACAAGAGAGAGATTTTTATAAGGCAGGTGGAATATTATCTTCACGAGATCTTAAAACGTGTGTGTGTGCGCATGCAAAAACCTTCACTGATTTCCCACATGTAACCTTCCACTCGTTAGAACGAGACGCAGGACAATTTGTCAGGTGTGGGTGAACGGTAGTGAACTGGAAGCTTGTATTTATATTTTCGGAGGAAAATGTCAAAGCCTCTTATCTTGTATAATGCAAACTAATTATGTCATGTTGAACACAGAATCACGGCACAGCAACGAGGCATTAAGGGAAACACTGGGACTTTCCTAACAGAGTCGAAAACGGAGAGATGAGTGCACACCAGCGCATGCCTCAGTGTCAAGCTGCACTTACACACAAATGGAAAATGATGTCTGTTTGTTCAGGTTAATTGCTCGCATGATTGAAGCCATAAAGTGATCTAACCTTCAAGCAATTCTGCACCCCCCCGCCCCCCACCTCGCTTTTTATAGCAACACGTCTATATTAATCACAGTCGGCCTTTAACGACAGACAGCGTGAAGACTAAACCTTAATATCTTCCCTAGGTTAGGTTAGCATAATTTACACTACAGTCCTGGTTCTTAAATTGGCCTAGATAATAATCCCCAAGCCTCGAATCAGAAAATCTTTGGGTGTCGGAAAAGGTCACAAAATTCATGACGTATGTAATTTTCTGATTTCAGACGCGTCCTGTCAAATTCAAGCAGCCCATCATACAGCATGTATAAAACGGAGTAGGATTATTAGCCTGCACATTCAGATCATCCGCATTATCATTTCAATCATGGTTCAAAACCGAGGTCATCCAAAACAGCTTACTATTACTTCATTCCCGACAACTTCAATCCAGGACGCCCAAGCTACTACAGGAAAAATGCTTCAATGTTGGAGGCAATGAGGCATGACGTGAACCTGGTATGATGTGAATTGTTATTATGGCAACCTTTAAACCACACGTGTGAGTCAGATTTGCTTTGTGGCCTTTTAGTTTGCTGCCTTTTAGGCTTGTAGTGGCAGGTGTGAAACCACATGGGAGAATTACAAAAACTTCGCACTGACTTGGTTAGCGAGCATAGCTGTTCAACCAGCTTCACGAGTTCAATTATTCTCTTTATTACCTTTTTAGCTTCTGCCACAGGAATCCTTGGAGGTCCGACGTCAAGACATCAACTAGGAACGTTCTGTGCCTGATTTGGAGGCATGGTGGAGGAATCTATAGGGTTTGGTTTTCTACATAATTCAGTATTCCAGCATTAATGATAATACGGGAAATGGTTGGTCCGCCACTCCTTTCCTATCTCTGTGTGCGGCAGTAGCGTGGGCGCCTTGTTGACACGAGGTCAGAGGAGGACGGTCAGACAGGTTGGAGGTGACAGGAAGGCTACGGTAACTCTTTACAGCCGTGGTGGGCAGAAAAGCATCTCGGGATAATACTCAATACTTCAGATCTTGAGGCTACAACAGCAGAAAATCACATCGGGTTGCAATTCCAAGCAGGAATCCGAGGCTACAGCGTGCAAAACTTCGGAGATTTGGATCTGAGATCACATTTTCCCTCACGTTTCCTCATATTTGATGTGAACAGTAGCTGAAACTCTTGACCTGTACTCTCATTAGTCCCTCATGAAGCCTGTTGGTGGCTACAATAGTTAAAGTCATTATCTGGAAAATATTCATGTCAGTGAGGAGGTGGGTCTGTGGAAGTCCAGTGTCCACTTTGTTCTTTGCTTCATGTTCCCGTCCAGCACATTTTATACGCTTTAGGATTTCAGCTCTTCCCCGCTCTCCTAATTAACAGCAAAGCTCAACGCTGTGGCAGAACTACATTTGGACAGTGCTAGGTCTCTTTTCTGTCTCGTGGCCAGTGTGAACAGTGTGAGAGGTGAACTCTAAGATCAATGCATCCAATCACATTTTTTTCCTGCAGGCTTTATATATATATATATATATATAAATCATGTGGTTGCATACAGCATTAATACTTTTGTTTAGGCTTGTACGATATGACAATATAGATCACATGACAATGAAATAACGCTTCATATTACGCTTTATCGTTTATTTCGTCACAACTCACACTTTCTAAAGCAATGTTTTTCATCATTTGGGATGCAGCCATCGCTGTTGTTCCGAGTGACCGGCCGCTAGTCAATTAGCATGAACCCGGGTATTAGCTGCAGATTAGAGGTCGACTCCCCCCAACCCCAGCCGAATTACAGGTAAACATGTTGTTTAGGAAGAAATTAAAAGGCTAAAGGTTGCTTGTGTGAAACAAGGACTCATTATTTGTCTTATTATTTTTGGATCAACATGTCTTTGCTAACTAGCAACTTTTTAAACGTTGTACGGCAAATGCTAACGATTTTACCACAGTTATCAACAGTGACCAAATACCAGGTTTATACTTATTGTTTAATCCTTTTTTTTTTAAATGCTTTTGATAATGCTACATTCCTGATTTTTTACAATCAAAAATAGCTTCACTTATTCATTTATTCTTTAAATTTACAGAAAATGTGCTACATTGTGATATCCAGGATATGGGATTCTGCTCATACCGCACAGCCCTACTTCTGTTCTTAGGTAGTGTTGTATATTGAATAGAGTTACAGAAGGAAACAGGAAATGCACTAAAAAGTAGAAGTGCATTAAGACTGATTTATGGTCAGCGATCCAACGCTCATACGATTCAACCTGATTCTAATTAATGATGAAGATGATGACACAGGACGGCCAATCCCCTTCAGTAACAATCCTGACCTCACTGGGACTATTCATCATCGCAGCTCTATTTCTAGAGATCTACTCCAGTTTTACACTGTCTGGAGCTCAGACCTAAGGAACTTTTGTTATTAGATAAAACTGGGGCAACATCGCAGTGATTCATGTGCCATTTAACCTTGACTCAGCAGAACTTGCTGGATGGTATACGAGACGTAGAGACTCGGAGAAAGAGCCGGAAACTTCCAGAACGATGCTACAGCAGCCGATCAGAACTCTGTACCGCGATGAACTCGTCTTCTTCGTTTTTTGAACTGTAAATATGTTCAGGAGATGAGAAGCGTGAAGTGTAAAGACGAGGAGGATTTCATCACGAGAAGGGAGAGAGACAGACAAGCAAAAGAGAGGCTTTGGGAACCGATTTCTCTACCTGAGGCTGTGAATATGTTCCGAATAATGTGCGCTGATCACAGTGATACTGTTGGATATCATTAATATTCATACAGAACACTGATGTTGAGTTGCACTGCCTGCTATTTCCATTTCAAAATTCAGTGTATAAAAAGTTTACTGTATTATTATACAGTAAACTCATTATGTATATGAGCTACTAACATTCGGTAATGATATATGCTGCTTAAGAATGTCCTATTAGAATAATTTTACCATTATCTCGTGTAACCAGGATGTGTTATGATCCATCAGTCATCGCTGATAAGAGTTATTCCAATTACTTAGAAACTTAGCTACCCAGTCGCTCCACTGAAAGTGTTTTACTTTCAGATAGACTCAAAGGATCAGTTATTAAGCATTATACATGTAGCTAAGGAATGTCGCTAAGATGTCATGCTAATGTTATCCGTCTCTGCATTGTCGGGGATGTACAGGGTGTGATGCAAAGGCAGAGTTTGGATTCAAATACAAGAAAGCCAAAGCCAAAGCAAGCTAAAATGTGTATCAGGTGAACAGGAAGTCGACTCGACTAGGAGGTCTTTTATTAATGGCGTATACACACAAATTAGAGAGTATGGATTTTTAACTTGTCAGATTTATTTTAAACAAAAGCAACGTTCACTTAGATTCGTGCGCATATTTACACCACGCCTAGCTTCTAATGGTGAAAAACAAAGCCAATGCCAAAGTGCTCAAGGAAGGATTTGCGTAAGGGATGGACATGCTAATACGGCGAATTAGCTATGAAAATCGTTAGGGTTAAATGCAAATGTTTGTGGTTGCACTCGAATCCCATGAAAAGCTAACGGAGTTGCCACGTTGGTGAATAATACGGAGTTCCAGTGAAGGGAAACTAAAGTATGCAAGGACGTTCTTTACAATTGTGTTACGATTGTGGTAACAGTTCGGAGAACATGGGACTCTGGTGTCCACATACTTTTGGTCCTATAGTCATATAGTTGGAGAAATCGTTGAGGAAACATAAATGAACAGCTGAAAGTACGACTCGCTGTACTCAGTCTGCTCTCTCCTGGCACCGCATTAACAGAATGTAGATAACGATTCCCCGCGGCTGCTTATGTTTCACATCCATCCTGATATGATGACTAGCAGATACAGCCTTATAATAGCAGGTTTGTCCAAGAGTTTGGGGAACTTTACTTCATTTATGAGCAAAATGCCACATTGAGCCTTGTAATAATGAGGTCACACACTTCTGCTCATTCGCTGTGGCTGGCAAGGCGTCTTTTATGAAATCGCAGCAGCATAAAATGGTAGGTGGTGAACGCTTGCTGGCATGGCAGCATTCCAAAAAAAGGAAAAGGAAAGAAAAAAAAAGGAAATACCACCAAAATAGTCTGACACTGTACAGCAGGTATTGATATTAGTAGGCTACACTACGGGTGGAATAATCCACTATCCGTTTTCGGAGGGGGGGTATCAGATCACCGATATGGAGAGTTATGTCTTCTCGAACGGAACAGGAAGTACGTGTGTGGCAAGCATCATTTGAGACGCCGTGTTTAAGCATAACATTCATCAGAAGATGCGAGGCGAAAGAAAGCACCAAGGCCCTTAAACACATCTCTGACAGTCTCTCTCTATCTTTCTCTCTCACCATGTCGTGCTCTTTACTCCTTCTGTCTGCCACTCTCCATCATTCTTCGTGTGTGTGTGTGTTTCTTTTTTGCCAGTGCGTTGCTTGCAGGTTCATATTTTAACGCGCAACATTAAAGATGAATGCACATGTCAGTTCAACCTCAATGCTCCCATGTAAACAATGAGGCTCCACTTTTTCATCGCACGCTTCTCTCGCCTCGGTCTCTCCACCTCGGAGTGTGACGACATCTCCTCCTATAAAAACATAAAAATACACTTCTTTTTGTCTCCCGGGACAGGGGGTCGGGAAATGACAGAGCTCTAAGGCTCAGTATAGCTGGGTTTGTGATGAGGGTCTGAGCGTCTGTGAGAAAGGGCCTGAAGGTCACCCGGATTTTCCAAAAAAAATCATTCAGGCCTTTTTACGCTTACGAAGCCAAAGACCATCAGGGATTTATGACTCCTTTTAATTAACATAGATGAATGTAGCTGCAGCAACATGACTACCCACCCCCAATCTTTCCTTTCTTGGCACACACGAGATCGTCAGGTTGCCCCTGTGCGAGGAGACGGGGAGCGAGCCAAAAACGAACGGAATAGAACGGGAGGGAGAAACGTTCCGAGGTCGCGAGTGGGTGTGCAAAGAAAGTGATCGAGAGAGAGAGATCGGGTGAGACTCACAACTGCAGAGGAATGGAGAGCGAGAGAGAGAGCGAGCGCACACTCTGTACTTGTCTGCCTGATCTCACACAGATTATTAGTATGGATTATTGCTATGCTCGGATTAATTACACTTTCTGAGGCATAGGCATTGCTCACAGCCACATGTTCCTGTACAGAGATGAAAGATGAATGTGTGTGCGTGTGTGTGTGTGTGTGTGTGTGTGTGAGCGCGTGTGTGTAGTCGGGGCCCCTGTCTCAACACGTTCCAGAACACACACACGGCCCCAGGAATCTTTGTTATCTTATTACTGCGTCTGAAAGAGTCTGAAGTCTCCTCTCTTCCAGGCGGGTGTCGTGCAGTGAGGGTTGTTCATTAGTTACGGAGCCGAATGCACTCTCATGCCTCACCCCATCCCTCCACCGCCACCGCCACCCCCTTCCCTTCCCTCCCCTCCCCCGGCTCCGCCCACATTCTGTTGCCATGGTGGTTGCCATGCCGATGCCAACAGTGCCATCTGAAGGGCTTGAACTACCCCGCTGAGACCCTTGAAGATTTCACTACGTCCTAAACGCTTCTCTTTTCTCTCCTGTCTCTCCGTTGTCCCCTCCATCTGTCTCTGTCTCGCTCTAACTTCGCTTTCTGTTTCTCACTCCCATGTCATGTTTTTTCCCCTTCTATCATTCTCTTTCTGCTTAACCTTCACTCCGTTTTATTCCGATGTACGTCTGTCTTTTCATGTCTCTCTTTCTACCTGTCTCTCCTGTATCCCTCCCTGTCTCTCTCTGGTCTGGGCCGAATCCTTGTTTGTGACAACTCATGATATGCTGAAAGGAAACGTCGAGAGCTTTGACCTTTGCCCCCCGGGGTCACGGACTAATGAGGTGCGGCGAGGACGGAAAGCAGGAAGACAGGAGAGCTGAACGACAGCCTGTCGGCATGTACAGTGTCACGTCGCTAACGAGAGACACACTCGATCTCGCACAAAGAAAAGGAAAGAAAAGGAGTGCTGCACACAGACACACCTATGAAAAAGAAAAAAGTCATCACATCGGAATGCGCAAAATCTGAAGAAAGAATGCATTTTCATACCATTACCAAGATCCAATTTACCTCAGAAACACTTTCCATGTCAGACACGGTCACGTAGAGTGAAGTATGAAAATCAAAAGGGCGGCTGGAATTATCGGATTTCTGGCAAATTTTTTTTTTTTTTGTTCAGGCAATATTCCACGCACGGAAGAGTTGATTTAACAACCTGTCATATCTAATTCCAGACTGGAAGACAACTTTGCCCGTGCTCCTCCAAGTGTTCATTTGAACTCGCAGACGCCAGCAAATACGAGGGATCAAAGACCAGAGCCACAGGCTAAGTAACAGGAAGACCAGAGAAACGTTCTCTGCGGCTCAGAATACGAGACGTTTCCTCTGATGCGAATCTGTTCGCCAACACAAAAATCAACCCTGTTAGCGTGATTGTGGAGCTGCAATTATGTCCCTGCTTTTTGTTCCTCGCCAGGATAAAAATCAGGGATGAGAGGTTAGCAGAAGTAGTGTCTGACACCGACTATGGGAGATATAGGGTGAAAGATCTTACCAGAACCTTACAGAACTTACAGGAATTACGGTTGTGCCACAAGTCATGTGGAACACATCAATGCTGTAGAAGGCTAAGTAAGTATAGTCATGCTTAGTGAGGACCAATTTAAAGTAAGGGGCTGAATCTACAGGCTATCCCAGAACTCTCCATAACTGCCATTTCTTTCTAAATACACGGACTCGTCTCCCCGCCCGTCACGAATTTGTCCCAACTCATCTTGCGACTTCACATGCAATTGCACTTTGAATGCGTTCCTATTCCTTCGTGCTTCAGCCATAAGAATCATAAGAATCAATACGTTCTTTCATCAGCGGCATTTTTAAAGGCTATCCGGATGGGGAAAAAAACAGATATTAGTACAAACTATAAAATTTCAGAAGATGTTTTCCTAGATAGTGTTCATTTGTGGGACAATTAAAGTTGTTGTACTCTCAACTAACCCTTTGTTCGCACTAGCAAGTGGCAAAGCGACAGGAAGGCATTCATTTTCTATGACACAAAGCTCGGATTTCGGCAAATGAATTTTCTTGTGGTAACACGATAATTCCAAACAAATCCCTCGAATTCTTCCTCGGACCATGTTTGTGGGTGCACGTGGTCCGAGGGTTCTTCAGCTCCGCACTCACAACTTGAGTTACGACCTTAAACTGTCCAGTTTCGGTCAGCGTGTGCCCGTTGTAGCCACGGATTCCTGTTCTTGGCTGACAAGAGTGGATCCCCTTCTATTCTAGCACATCCGCCTCATGGTTAGGCATTTTGTGTGCGTTGTGAGATGCTTTTCTGCTCCCCATGGCTGCAAAGAGTGATTATTTGAGTTATCGTAGCCTTCCAGTAAGCTCAAACCGGTGTAGCCATTCCCCTGTGACCTCTCTCATTGGCGAGGTGGAACTGCTGCTTGTTCCCTGGAGGTTTCCTCATCGTCGTTGTTGTTTTTAAACTCTAGAGGCCGTTTTGTGAGCAAATCCCAGCAGATATACTGAAATACTTAAACCAACCTCCACTAGTGCTGTATCGAAAAACTTTTTCAGTGTTAGTGTGCACGCTGTTAGTTCTGTCTCTTTCAAAAGAGCTCTACTAAGATTCCATGTAGGTTCTCCAGTTCTGCAGTTAAAAGTCAGCCTCAGGCAGTGTCACTAGCCTCAATCTGAGCAGGGACCATGTGACCTGGAACTTGTAACAGACTGTACCGAAAAACTATGGTTATGACAATTTCTTTGCAGTGTTCCATCCTAATTTAAAGAAAGGAGTTTGTTCAACTTCACAAATTAGCCCAGGGTCTGATCTGGTGTTAATTAGCAGCGGAAGGTCACATAATAATGGAAAGAGGACAGAGAGAAACAGTAAACAAGGATTAATTGGACAAAATCCAAAAGAAAGCAAACACAAAGTGCTGACGCTGGCTTTTTTCATTTTTACATTTACATGTTTTCATTTTGCAGACATTTTTAGCCTAATGAGTTTGCCAATAAGGCAGAACATGATCTAAACTCAGAGCTGTTTAGGGGGAATTTCCATCAATTGAGCAGAAACAAGTGTGAGATATTAGTATGAAAAACAGAGAGAGCTCTAGGACTCGAGTCTGGGCTCAAGATGTTTTGGTTTTGTTTGTAGTTTTTTTTTTTTCTTTTTATATTGACCTGGACTTGTCTGGGACTTCTTGCCGTTTCTACTTGGACTAGCCTTGGTCTTGGGCATTGGACTGGAGAGATATTGTCTTGGTGAAGAGATTACAACAATAACATTTGTATTATCTTTTTTTTTTAGCATGCACGACATTTGAGAAGACATAATTCCTTTTTCTAGAGAACATAGCCTTGAAAAAAATTACATCAAATGAATTGATGTAAAGCCTTGAAAAGTTGCAAATTATGAACTTCCTGTTCACGACATGTGCCTATTAGACCCGTTAGAGATGTAAGTAAATATCAATATGTTATTCAGAATGAACAGAAAATGTGTTTTAACAGATGCAAATACAGATCTCTCTATACAAAAATAACAAAGAAATATGCTTTTATTTTTAGAGGGGCTGCTCCACATAGCCCACGCAGATCACACTCTGTGTGCAGAGTAGCATACAGTAGCTCTGCTCAAGTCTACACAAAGAAAAATCACTTAATTTACTGAAAAACATTCGTCGTCCGAGTATTTTTGTCATCTTTCATCGTTAATTTCTTCTCAGAACATCATAATGGAGCGCCGCGTCGACGTCGCAGCCGAGATTCTCGGAGTAGATTCAGAGAGCGTGTCCGGCAAACAAATGTAACAAAACCAAAAACCGAAGTAAACCTGTTCAAATAGGTGACTATTGCTGCCAACTACAAATAACAGTTCCCTAATTTGGGAAAGACATCATTTGGAAAGTCAGTTTAAGTCTAGCTTATTCAGCCACATTAGAGGCACGCTTTCCGGAAAGTTCCACACGGAGTCGGAGATCAACTCGATTGAAGTAGCTGGAACTTTAAACCTTCAGGAATCTAATTATGTGAGTAAAAAAAGAGAAAGACTTCCGGTTTAGACCACGCCCACTTCTAATCTGAATACAGATATTTGTAGCACTAATCAGATACAGGAACTGGCCTTGCGTTACACCCCCAGGATATGTGTATCCATTAGTACACAGTGCTCCCAGAAATATTATCAACTGACAAATAAGTCACATACAGCAGGTCATGTATCAACAGTAGAGAAGAAAGGGTTCCTAATAAATACTGACATTAAAATGGAACGCTCCCAAACTCCGTACTGTAACACTTTGTTCGACTGATCTTTCAGTCATCCTCCACTTTTCCCACGGATCATGTTTCACTTCTTCCCCCCAACCCCACCGTTCACATGCAAGCTAAGACGTCCTTGCAGCAATGAGACAACGTTCCCGCTCCGAAAGGCGCTCAGACCTAACGGGAGCAGGCCCGCCTAGCCAAATAATTACACCCACGATCCACACTCCCGGGTGATGAGGGCCGCCGGTCAGGGCTAACGTCTGGTTCAGCGTGTCCTCCTGCGAAGCCAAGACGAACAGACGGTTTCTAAAACAGCAAATGTATTTCATCTTTTTTAATGTAGTAGCAAATTCAAATGAGGGGGAAGTCAACAGTCTGACGAATGAAGAATTCCGTTCAGGTTCGTGGTAAAGAGAGGGAGATAATTGAATTCGAACCCTGTGTGTATGCTAATACATTGAGAGGAAAATGTGGAGAGAAAATGTTAATCCTTAGACTTGTCTAGGTGTGTGTGCAAGTGTGTGAGAGCTATACCTGCTCTACTAGCTTTCTCCGCCTTAGCCTAAGGGCTAAATAGGGTGCATTTAGCTAAGTTCAGATAGAAGACATCCTGTTATCATTTATTAGTATGCGGATTTACATAGCTAATGCAGGGAAATGGCTGTACAGTGTAGGAGGAATTATACTAATAAATAATTTGGTTATGGAAATGAAGGCAGCTCTAATAAGTAATTCTTATTCAAAGGTTTGGAAAACAGATCATTTCATGGAGCACAGCAATTTCTATCTTGGCAGCTACTGGGTTCAGGAAGTGTTTAATCCGAATGCTAAACGTGCAAAACAGCAAAGTTGTAATGCTTTCGTTCAAAAAACTAAACTAAACAAACAAACAGAAAAACAATTAATTTGGAGATCTTTCTTCTGGTTTATCTTTGTGCAGTTTGTTCATTCATTGGACAATGTTTGTCTTGCAAATTTGTGACTTTTGTTTTGCCTCGCAAATTTGTGACTTTTCTTTCGCTTCGCAAATTTTTGCCTTTTTTTCCGCTTCGCAAATTTGTGACTTTTTTTCGGTTCACAAATTTGTGACTTTTTCTTCACTTTGCAAATTTGTGACTTTTTTTCCTTGCAAATTTGATTTTTTTTTCTCACAAATTTTTGACTTTTTCCTCGCAAATTTGTGACTTTTCTCTCATTAATTTAAGACTTGATAACTTCTGAAAATATCAGACTTTTTTCAGACTTTTAGACTTTTTAAATTTACGACTGTACTCTCAAAAGTTTTTTCCTCAGAATAGAGACATTAAAAGACATGAGAAATAACTCGATGTTCAATTGCAAAATAAAGTATGTAACAACTATTAAGCCATGTTTTATTTTGCCCAAAGTAGCAATTTGTATAATCTTGGCGTCCTTGACGTCCAGCTGCATGACTAAACCACAGGGGCTCCGTTTATTTTGAACCTGTCTTGAAGTTCTCACAGCACTTCTTGGCTCCAAGTCATGGATCCAAACCGTCCCTGATCAGGCTGCAGAACCATTTCACATCAAAACGTCTTCACAATCTGTGCCTAATATACAGTAAATATGAAAAGCCAACAGGAAATCGGGAGAATTTGAAGCTCCACGTGCAAGTCTGATCGAACTCCACCCAGAAATGTGTGAAGAATGGGTTTTATTTGTCAAGCCTGTATCTTGACACGTTTTTGGTGAAAACCTGAGACTCCCTGCTGCTCTCTGTGGTCCAATAAAAATGAAATTAACTTGATTGCTGCTTTCTGGGCATAATTATGGGAAATTGAGAAAAAAAAAATATGGTGTAATTTAAGCTAAAGGTTGGAGGGGGTGATCCATGGGTTGGAACAATTATTGTTGGGAGCTTGACAAGCAGAAAGAAAGCTTGACAAACTGTGTGTGTGTGTGTGTGTGTGTGTGTGTGTGTGTGTGTGTGTGTGTGTGTGTGTGTGTGTGTGTTTTGGTGCAAAGCCATTAGCACTAACCTTAGGCAGCACTGGGTTAAATGAGTGTTAGCACAATAAGAGAGCGAGTCAATGCAGAGCTCTCGGGTCAAACGAGTAATCCTGCCCTCCATTTTTCCAACTCCTCCCCGAGGACGTCCCTATTCTCCGTCCCTGCCATGGCTGCAGTTTTGTTTTGTTTTCTTCTCTTTTCTTTTTCCTTTCCTGCTCCTTTCTGTTCTTATTTTTATCTCTGTCGCTTTCTTGGCTGTCACTCGGAACCATGTCACCGTCGACCCACACCCTGCCCCTGAGATTTCCTCTTCCTGTGTGTGTGTGTGTGTGTGTCTTTATTTTCAAGTGCAGTAGTTGTTGTTGCTAATCCCTTTCTTCCACTTCCATTTAGCTTGGCAAATACTAAGTGTTTACACCGAGCTGGATGTCCATCAGAGACCTTGTGTGTGTGTGTGTGTGTGTGTGTGTGTGTGTGTGTGTGTGTGTGTGTGTGTGTGTGTGTGTGTGTGTGTG